>JAJIBD010037320.1:0-15496 GCA_021461705.1 Cryptotis parvus
GAAGTGAGTTCGTGTGTGTGTGTGTGTGTCTGTGTGTGTGTGTGTGTGTGTGTGTGTGTGTGTGTGTTTTGGGCCACACCTGGAGGTTTCAGGAATTGCTCCTGGTTCTGCACTTAGGGATCACTCCTGGCAGTGCTCAGGGGATCATAAGGGATACAGGAATTAGATCACGATTGGCTACATGCAAGGCAAGCGCCTACCCGCTATGCTATCGCCCAGTCCCCAAAGTGAGGTCTTTGACCATTGGCCAGACAGCCTAGGAGATGGGAAACACGGCATGGATCCTGACAGAATGTTTCTGCCGGGTCCCTAGCATTGCGCCAGTGCAGTGGACTCAAGTGGACACTTAGTTTCCTGGACTCTTGCCAGAGAGCTAGCACAGGGGTTAAGCCTTGATCATGGCCAAGCCTGGTTCAGGCCCTTGAAACCCGCCAGGAGCGATCGCCTAAGGTCATCGCCCCACGAATTGCAGCTTCACTGTCAGCAGCATATGCATAGAGCTCTCAGGACGCGGCGCCCCGCACCAGAGAATAGTTCTGGAACACTCTCTGCCCTGGACAAGGTGGGCTGAAGAAGCACATCTGTTTCCCGCTCAACTGTGAGACTAAAGCACTTTGCGGTGACAGTTGAGGCAGGGCCAGCCCGCCGCTCCGCAGATGAGAACGTGTGTGGTATGAGGGGCCCCCAGGGGGCTCTTCAGCGGTGGAGTCTGTGTATGTGGTGTTCGGGAGAGGAAGGGGCCACACTGGGGTGCCTAGGGGCCGCTCCTGCTCTGTGCTTGAGCTCGCCTCCTGGTGGCGCTTGGGGCTGTACCCAGACCTCCTGTGTGCTCGCCGCCCTGAGAGCTAAAATGGCTCTGGAGATACTGTCTCAGTGTCACTGTTCTTCCTGCTCAGCTTCATGTCAAGGACCTGAATGAGACCATCCAGTACATGTACGATCACAAATGTACAAAAGGTAAGGTCAGTGCCCGTGGGAGGGGCCCGAGGAAGGGTGCACTGAGCCCCAGTCCCCTGGCCCGCCCCGCCCCTAGAACACTGGGTGCTGTGTTTTGGAAGGGTCCCCTTCACTCCACTGCTGCCCATGATTAGTGATTAGAGACTGTAGCTGGTAGGTGAGAAGATGCTGTTACAGCTCAGCGCCCAGAGCCTGGCCTGTAGGTCTGTTGTGAGGCTGAGAACTTACCTTCCTGCTTCGGGATGCATGTGGAGACCCTCCTTCCTGTACCTGAGACTGGCAGGCAGCCCCGAGACTCAGTGATCAGACTGGATTCAGGGCTTCCATTTTGCGTGGGTGGACTGTCCATGGGCTCCACCTCCGGACGCCTGAAGTGAAGGCCCCAGGCTGAGCTGCAGGAGTGGGCCCAAGTGAGACCATGGACGAGGCCAGGTGTGTCTCTCTCTGGCCTGCAGATGGTCTTCTACATCGAGGCCCGCGAGTCGGGCTCCATGATGAAGTACCTGCCGACCAACATCAACGGTAGGTCATGAGGGGTGTGGGTGGGGGTGTTGCGTGCCCTTCAGCTGGCCAGGGAGATGGGCCTGGCCAAGGGTCACTCCTGGTTCTGCCAATGGGAAGAACCAGGTGTTCTCCTTTGGGGTTGGAGGTAGGAGAGTTAGGGCAGCCCAGTGTGTGAAAGCGGGGAGACTCTGGCCTTCTCCTCGAGGTCCAGTGGCTGGAACGGAGGCCTCGGGTCTGTCTGGAGACCCAGTCCAGACCACAGTCCGACTCATCGTGGTTCTCTTGGGGCCGCTGGGGCTCCCCTGCTTTCAGGTAACGTGACCCCGCCTTTGTCTTCCCCATCTCAGGCCAGGCCAGGGTGCTGCCTGCCCATCTGGTGGTTACAGGTTAAGTGATACCGTGTCCAGTGCCTTTGCAGGCAGTGAATGGAGTCGGTGCATGTCATAGTCGATTCAAGGCTGAACTGGGGCCAGGGAGAGAGTACAGGGTCAGGGTGCTTGCCTGGCAGGTAGCTGACCCCAGTTAAGTCCCAGTACCACATATGGTCCTCTCCAAGCACCTCCAGAGGTGATTTCTGAGAACAGAATCAGGAGTAAGCCCTGATCACTGCTGAGTGTGCCCCACCCCACCTGCTGCCTCACGAGACCCCAAGTAACGCTTCTTCTGCAAACTAAATGAGGTCGCCCACGTTTCTGAGCGCACTTTCACCTGTATTCCACAATAGCTTGATGTCCTCATACATGTAGGATTAGTTATTGCTGCAGAAAGTGTCTCCTGAGGGGCTGGGGGTGCTCAGGAGCGCTGAGTGATGCTCAGAGGACCTCCAGGTTTGATCCTCCACAACCTTTGCTGTGCACAGGCCTCCTGATCTCCCCCAACGGTATTATCGGGGAGTCTCTTCCCAGCAAGCTCAGAGATGACTCCTGGATCTGTGCTCAGGCGCTGCTCCCAGCAGGGCCCAGGGCACCTCATGATGCCAAGAAGCCAGCCCCCGGCTCTAGCATGCAAAGATGCGTGTGTGTGCTTGGAGTGTGTCCGTGTACTTGAGAGTGTATGTGTGTGCCTGAGTGTGAATGTGTGTAGGTGGGTGTGTATGTTTGTGTGTGCATGTATGTGCATGAGAATACATGTGTGTGCATGTAAGAGTGAATGTGTGTGTATGCGTGTCTTGGTGTACATGTGAATGAGTGTGTAAATGTATGTGTTCATGAGAGTGTGTGTGAGTGCCTGTGTATGTGAATGTATGTTTATGAATGTGTGTGTTCATGACTGTTCATGGGTGCGAATGAGTGTTTATCGTGTGTGTTCATAAGTGTCTTTGTGTGCCTGTGTGAATGATTGTGTGTTTATGAGAGTGTGTGTGTGCCTCTGTATATGTGTGTGAATGAGTATGTTTATGAATGTGTGTGTTAATGTGTGAATGAGTGTGTGCTCCTGAGAGTGTGTTTGTGCCTGTGTGTAGCGCGTGCAGTGGCAGGTGGAAGGCTGTGGCCACACAGGAAAGACCGCCTCAGCCCCAGCGGCTAATGGGGCGCTCTTTACTCGGCAGTTTATGCGACCACGGCTGCCAATCCCGAGGAGTCTTCCTTCGCCTGCTACTACGACGAGAAGCGGTCCACGTACCTGGGGGACTGGTACAGTGTCAACTGGATGGAGGACTCAGACGTAGGAGCGTGGCGCCAGGGGCCGGTGGAGGCTGAGCCCTTTGGCCCTGACGGTCGGGATTTGACGGTCTCGTGTCTTACAGGAGGATTTGACGCAGAGAGACCCCCTCCACAAGCAGTACCAGCTGGAGAAAGCGCACACCAACACCAGCCACGTCATGCAGTATGGGAACAAGGTGAGCTTGGCCAGGCAGGGAGGGCGCTGCACCCCAGGGATCCCTCCCCGACCTTTTGAATCAGACTCTGCCAGGTGCAAACACACCAGCCGACTCTGAGCCTGGACAACCTCCGTCCTTTGATCCCGGTTCCTTCGGTGGCCATGGCCCACATGTATCAGGAACCAGCAGCTTAAAGAGACTTGTGAGGGAAACCATGACTTGGCACATAACTGGCACGCAGGAAGGGAGAGATGCCCGAAAGTGGGACAGTCCCCAGTGGGCACACAGGAAGGGAGAGATGCCCGAGTGGACAGTCCCCAGTGGGCACACAGGAAGGAGAGATGCCCGAGTGGACAGTCCCCAGTGGCACACAGGAAGGAGAGATGCCCGAGTGGACAGTCCCTAGTGGCACACAGGAAGAGAGATGCCCGAGTGGACAGTCCCCAGTGGCACACAGGAAGGAGAGATGCCCGAGTGGACAGCCCCCAGTGGGCACGCAGGAAGGAGAGAGATGCCCGGCGGACAGTCCCCAGTGGGCATGCAGGAAGAGAGATGCCCGAGTGGACAGTCCCCAGTGGGCACGCAGGAAGGAGAGATGCCTGAGTGGACAGTCCCCAGTGGGGCACGCAGGAAGGAGAGATGCCTGAGTGGACAGTCCCCAGTGGCATGCAGGAAGGAGAGATGCCCGAGTGGACAGTCCCCAGTGGCACACAGGAAGGAGAGATGCCCGAGTGGACAGCCCCCAGTGGGCACGCAGGAAGAGAGATGCCCGAGTGGACAGTCCCCAGTGGCATACAGGAAGGAGAGATGCCCGGAGTGGACAGTCCCCAGTGGGCACGCAGGAAGGAGAGATGCCTGAGGGACAGTCCCCAGTGGGCAGGAAGGAGAGATGCCCGAGGGGACAGTGCCCAGTGGGCACGCAGGAAGGAGAGATGCCTGAGTGGACAGCCTCCCAGTAGGCACGCAGGAAGGAGAGATGCCCGAGTGGACAGTCCCCAGTGGGCACGCAGGAAGGAGAGATGCCCGAGTGGACAGTCCCCAGTGGGCACGCAGGGAAGGAGAGATGCCCGAGTGGACAGTCCCCAGTGGGCACAGGAAGGAAGAGATGCCCGAGGACAGCCTGCCTTCCCCAGCGGGCGTCATGGCATTGCCCTTGACATGACGCTTTGGGCACCCCTCGCAGTCAGTGGCGCGCCCCTCTCCACGCTTATCCCTGGCATCTCGGAAGCCTCCTCCCTGTTTTGGGCCACACCCGTGATGCTCTGCGCTACCCCTGATACTGCTTAGGAGTCACCCTGGCCATCTTGGGGGACCATCTGGGTGCTGAGATTGAACCTGGTTGGCTGCGTGGGTGATGACCTCCTGACTGTGCTCTCACTCCCGGTGCCTGCTGGGCTCGCCCTGTCCTTGCTGAGGCTGCGGTTGATGCGAGGTTGCCACCTGCTGTCCAGAGGACAGAATCTCAGTCCCCAGGTGCTGCCGTTTGCACCTGGCCGCCCGCTGAGGCTGCCCTTTGTGAGTGCTGGCCTTGGAGTGGGTGTGGGAGGTCATGGGCCCGGGCTGAGGACTCCGCGCCTCCCAGGCCTGTTGTTTACTTGAGCCACACCCAGTGGCACTCGAGCAACAGAGTGTGCGCACCAGCCCTTGAGCTGCCCTGTGATGGGGCCTAGAGCAGAGAGGTGGGATGGACAGGCAGACCCAGAGACCCCGCCCCGCCTAGGGTGGGGAAGAACCAGGGAGAGGAGCAACCGGGCAGCGCCCCAGTCTTTTCTGCTCTTGAAGTTTTAGTTATTTAGTTATTTTGGCTTTTGGGTCACACCCAGCAATGCTCAGGAGTTACTCCTGGATCTGCACTTGGGAATTACTCCTGGCAGTGCTTGGGGACCATAGGGGATGCCGGGATGGAACCGGGTCAGGTGTGCAAGGCTGGCGCCCCCCCACTGGATATTGCCCTGGCCCCTCTTGGCAGTTTTGAGCCGTTAAGGGCCTTTGGTGAGTAGGAGGAACTTGTTCTCATGTGGTTTTGTACATCATTGGGCACCTCCGTCTCGTCCCGAGCGCCCTGCCACTTGCCGCCCTGGGAGAGAGAACCTGCTTCCTCTCTCCCACTGGGGCCGGGTCTGCAGTGAGCCGCAGGGCGAGGCCTGGAGTATAGATCCTGCCCAACCCCATGTCCCAGCCTCAGTATTGATCCAGACCGTGGACTTGCTCATGCTGGAACCGGGTATCTGCGAGGCTGATCCAGCTGGGCCGGGAGCTGTGTCGGGGTCATATGGGAAGGAAAAGTGCATCCGCCAAGGGTGCCAGCCTTCCCGGCACCGCCCCACTGGAGTATTTCAGCTCCTGACCGAGGGCCACGTCTGTGCTGTTTGCTGCCGCTGGGATGCCACGGAGAGGGCTGTGAGCCCGAGGCTGCCTCCGGGGCGGTAGGCAGCGCCCAGGCCGACGCTTATCTGCCCTCTCCTGTCCCCAGTCCATCTCCACCATGAAGCTGATGCAGTTCCAGGGGATGAAGCACAGAGCCAGCACCCCCATTTCCTGCCCCCGTCACACGCCTGACCTACCAGCCGCGACGCCGGCCAGCATCTTGAAACGGAAGCTGATGCTCACCAATGACCTGTTGGAGTCGCAGCGCCTGATCGAGAGATCAGGAGCACCTGGAGGTGAGCCATGGGAGGGGGAGCCACTGGAAAGCGTGTTGAGCCTGCGGGCGTGAGCCTGCCTGGTCTCCGCAGCGCATGCGGCGCCATGCCCAGGCCTGGTCCCTGCATCTACGGGCATTTGCCTGTTTTTTTTTTTTTTTTTTTGCTTTTTGGGTCACACCGGCAATGCTCAGGGGTTACTCCTGGCTCTGCACTCAGGAATTACCCCTGGCGGAGCTTGGGGACCATATGGAATTCGGGATCAAACCTGAACCGCTGCATGTAAGGTAAACGGCCTACCCGCTAAGCTATCGCTCCGACCCCCTGGTTGTGTCTTGCTGGTGCTGTGAGACCACAGGAATCCTCCAACTCACAGTCATAGGTGTCATTAGTGGCTGAAAAAAATCCACATAATTTGCGACTTGCGGTTGTTTCCCGCCTTAGAAGCAGGAGTGGGGTCTGGGAAACAGATTTTGTCACTGAGGGATGTCAGTGAGGTCATAGGGTTTTCTCAAAAATCACCTTCTAGGAGGAGGGGTGTGGGTCGTGGTGGTCCTTAGGCTCTGGGTTCTATGCACAGGGGGTCACTCCGGGCGGTGCCCAGGGGACCAGCTGGGCAGTTGGCCCTTGAGCTCTGGGCCCATGCGGGCGTGGGAGCCGTGAGGAGTCCGGCATGTTCTGGTAAGGTGCTTTCTGGCAGGCCCAGCAGGTCATTGAGAAGTCGGTGAAGAAGATCGTGATGTCCCTAATGACTCGGAGGCCACAGCACAAAGGCTGCTGTCCTCCAGGTCGTGCTCAGCGCCCACACCTGCTACCAGGCGGCCGTGGGCCACTTCCGCAAAGCACTGCTTCAACTGGCACATCCCCAAGGTGAGCCCAGCGGTCCAAGTGACCTCCCCTTCGGTACCTGGCTTTGTCCTAGCCAGGCCACTGCAGGACAGAGGGCGGAGGCTGGATGTGAACGGTGAGGGGAAGCTGATCTGACTCGCCACCAGCCTGGCCCCAGGCACTTTTCTTTTGGGGGTGCTGGGGCGATGCTCTGTGTTGCTCGGGCTAACTGCCGGCTCTGCACAGAGATCATTCCTGGTGCAGTTGGGGATCTGCTGACCGAACCTGCCAGGCTGTACTGTTCTCTGGTCCCCAGACGCTCTTGGGTCACACCCAGCGATGCTCAGGGTTACTCCTGGCTCTACACTCAGAAATTACTCCTGGCGGTGCTCAGGGATCATATGGAATGCCGGGGATCGAACCCAGGTCAGCAGTGCAAGGCAAGCGCCTACCCCGCTGTATTATGGCTTCGCCCGGATTGAATAGTTCAAACACCAAACCATGGTTCTGGCGACAGATTACATGCCTCGTGTGTGGGACCCCGATTCTCACTGCCGACATAACCTCTCTCCCCACCAGCACCTCCAGGTGTGAAGCCCCCCACACACCCCGAGGCCAGAGCATAGTCCAGCAGGCAGAACACTGGCCTTAGTGTAGCTGCCCAAGGTTTGGTCCACGGCATTCCATATGGTTCCCTTTAGCTCTGCCAGAGTGAGCACCAAGTCAGGAGTAAGCCCTGAGCATAGCCAGGTGTGGCACATAAACACACACACACACACACACACACACACACACACACACACAAAATCCCCACTTTTCAGGGAACTTGAAAAGGCTTAATCATGTAGCCTGATACCCGCCATCTGGAGATGCACGGTCGCCTCTGGTCCCCTCTCTGAAGGACGCTTTGGTTAGGCGCCCTCCCTATACCAGTCTGTTACCCTCCAGTGGGGCATTTGGCCACCACTTGTCCCCTCATCCCAGCATGAGCTGTCCACAGCCGGGTCTTAGGGTCAGGTTCCCAGACGGGGACTCCCACTCCCAGGCTTACCCACCCTCCGTCCAGCTGCTTTTATGTGGGATGGCTCAGTCTCACTCGATTATCAGAAGGTAGGGAGTGGGGTGCCGTCCCGAGGCAGGTGCTCTCCTGTCCCTGAGGGAGGTGGCCGCGCCAGCGAGGCTAATGTCTGTACCGTGTCTTCCAGTACGAGGGCCGCGCTGGGACACCTGTATACGCTGGTCAATCTGTGTGCAGAGCCTTACCCCATCGACAGGTAAGTGCCGGTGCACAGGTCTCGGAGGCCGCTCTGCTTCCCGTGTCTGCCGGGCTGGACGTGGGCCCGGGCGGTGCCCACTGAGCTTGGCCCCGCTTCCTGACTTCACAGAATCAAGCTGGCCATGAGGAGATATGCCTTGGTCACTACTGAGTGGCTCCTTCCCAAGCTTCTACACGCCAGCTCAGTCCGGAACGCAGCGTCCCAGCCGCACAGGAGGAGGAGTGACGCCGGGTGCCGAGCTCACACGGCCCAGGAGACACGGCCCCCTTCCCTAGGCCTCACCTTCAGGACAGCGCAAGCTCTGAGGACCGTCTCTGAAACCACTCAGATGGATGTTTGCACTCTTGGGGTATTGTCCCCCACTCAAGATTGTTTCAGGAGTTGGGGAGTACTGGGGTGGGTCCAGCCATTGAGAAGTTCCAAGCCATGGCCTTGGCCTTCGGGATGCGCCCTTGAAGGGGTGTGAGTCCCGATGGGAAATTAATTTTAGAAATGATTCCGAGCTCTCATTGTTTTACCACCTCCACACTAATCAACACGCTGAATAAAGTCACAGTACTGAACCGCTGACCAGGTCCTGCCCTCCTGTGGGAGGGTCCCCAACCCGACCCCCAGGCAGATGCGGGTCCCCTCCAGGGGTTCACGGGGGGGGCCCTCTGGCTGAGCACACGCTCTGCCTGGGTTCAGTCCCACACCACAAGGATCCCCAGGTATGACCCCTGAGCATCCCCAGGTGCTGCCCAGACAACAAAACTTCCCTGTTACTAGCTACTTTTAAAGCGACTGGGCCTGGGCCCCATCCCACGGGGCTACCCTCAAACGGTAAAGGGACACGGGAGCGGATGTCGCCACGCGACGGCGCCCCTGAGTGGTGACCACTGCTCCTGCAGCCCCTGCCCAGCCCTGTTGGGCGCTGCCCTCAGAAGCTGGGCTGCGGCCCAGCGCCACCCTGAGACTCGGCCCGGTGGACTGGTCCCCACCTGGCCAGCAGGTGTCCTGCACTCCCCACCTGGCCGTGTCCGGGGCCTCCCCACTGTGGACGCTTGGGAAGGGGCATGTGGACAGCATGTGGGGGCAAAGGGGAGGAAGGCTCTGGGGATGTCTGGCTCGTAAGGGTCTCTGCCCCAGACCAGAGGCCACAGATGACCCTGACCACAGCTTGCCAATGTCCAGGGGCTGCCAAGTCCTGCAGGCTTGCCCAGCACACGGGACCTCGCAGTTCACAGCCCTCCCAACGGTGCCTCTCTGATCCATCTCTTTCCTAACACCGGGATGCGCGCAAGTAGTGTTTTGCAGTTACGCAACAAACAACTACGGCCCATGCTGGGGACTGTTCATGAGAAGGGTCCAGATCTGGGGGAGCAGAAGCCACCACACAAAATCTCAGGCAAAACTGGGGCCAGGTGGGGGTGGGTATTGAAAACAGACAAAGACTATCTGCAGTCAGGGAAGACTTCCTGGAGGAGATGGGTGATGAAGGGTGACTAGGAGTTGACTAGACAATTAACCTGGGAACGGAGTCTGTGCACTGTGCGGAAAAGGGTGGACTCAGTCTGGCCACGATGGCAGAGATGGGAATGGCGGTGGGGAAGGGGACGCAATGACAAGCTGGAGGGAGGTGCCGCTCCTGGGCCGAGTCTAAGCTGGTCTTAGGAGACAGGGACCCTTTCAGTGGTAGCCACGCAGAGGGCACTTGTCTTGCACACAGCCAACACAGTTCTGATCCCCAGCACCCTACATGGTCCCCTGAGCCTGCCAGAGTAATTTTGAGCACAGAACCAGGAGAAACCCCTGGCACGGTTGTGCCCCCCCAAAAAAAAAAAAAAACTAAACAGACTCCAAAGAGACAGGGCCCTGTGGGCAGGAGGAAAGTCTTCTGACTTGGGGGCGTCTGGCTGAGCAGTGCCCGGGCCCTTCAGAAATGAGAGAGGGGCCCCAGCGACGGTCCAGCGGGAGGGGGTTTTGCTTGCACACAGCCGATGCAGGTTGGATTCCCGGTATCCCATATGGTCCTCACAAGCACTGCCAGGAGTAACCCTGAACATTGGGTGTGACCCCAAAAGAAAAAATAGAAGGGATTTCCCAAGGGTTTTATTCACGGCCCGCCGGCCGCCTTGTACACGCACCCGGTGAGGTCCCAGGTGTGGCCACCGGGGCGACCACGGCAGGGTGGCCTTAGCCTGCCCTGTCCATCAGCAGTCCAACTGACCTCACCTGGGGTGTGGCTGCTTCTGTTGAGGCCGGGGGAGCTGCTGACAGGCTCCTGTGCTGGTGTCAGCCGGGAGATGCTTGGGGTGTGGGCAACCGGTGTGGCCAGGCCACTCCTGAGGACAGTCCTGGGGAAACCGAGGGTTAGATCGGGTACGGAAGGTCTCGCCCAGGGCGCCACGAGAGAACAGGGGTGGCTTTGGACTGTTTTGGCGTGTCTGCTCTCTGCCTCAGTTTCCTTTCGTGGAACGGTGCGGTGGCCGGACAGTCAATCGAGATGCGCCGGAGGGCGGCAGGAGGGCAGCAGGGCCGGTCACAGAAATTGGGCCCCGCACCACGAGGCAGGGCGGGCCGCCGCTGTCCAGGGGCCGGTACACGGGAAGTCGCGCTTAGCTCGCTCCGCAGCAGGTAGCCCTTGATGCGGGCGGCAGCGCCGCCGGCCAGCTGGAAGCAGCGCCCGTCCACCAGCACGAAAGAGCCGGGTGGTCCTCGCGCCGCGGTACCTCGACTCCGCGCACTGGGCGCATAGCGCCGCCGGGCGTGTCCGAAAGCACCGACGCCAGCGCCCGCGCCTGATGCTCGGCCCAGGTACGGCCACGCAGATGAAGTCCTAAGGCGACATGGCACGGGGCGCGTCACGGGGAGGCCCACGCGGAAGCCCCCTTCCCCCACGCGGAACCCTTTGACGGGACTGGCACGCTTTTACCCACGCTGGGCTTCAGGCTTCAGAGTGGGCAGGGGGCAGGAAACTGGGGTGACCGCGGTAACTGGGTACCAGCCAAGCCGGCATCTCTGGTGACTGGGTACCACCCAAGCCGGCATCTCTGGTGACTGGGTACCACCTAAGCCGGCATCTTTGGTGACTGGGTACCACCTAAGCCGGGCATCTCTGGTGACTGGACCAGCCGGCATCTCTGGTGACTGGGTACCACCCAAGCCGGGCATCTCTGGTGACTGGGTACCAGCCACGCCGGCATCTCTGGTGACGGGTACCACCCAAGCCGGCATCTCTGGTGACTGGGTACCACCCAAGCCGGCATCTCTGGTGACTGGGTACCACCTAAGCCGGCATCTCTGGTGACTGGGTACCACCCAAGCCGGCATCTCTGGTGACTGGGTACCACCCAAGCCGGCATCTCTGGTGACTGGGTACCACCCAAGCCGGCATCTCTGGTGACTGGTACCACCCAAGCCGGCATCTCTGGTGACTGGGTACCACCTAAGCCGGCATCTCTGGTGACTGGGTACCACCCAAGCCGGGCATCTCTGGGGACTGGGTACCACCTAAGCCGGCATCCCTGGGGACTGGTACCACCCAAGCCGCATCTCTGGTGACTGGGTACCAGCCAAGCCGGCATCTCTGGGAACCGTACTAGCCAAGATGGCATCTTTTTGGTAACTGGTACCACCCAAGGTGGCATCTTTTGGTAACTGGGTACCACCCAAGCTGGCATCATTTGGTAACTGGGTACCACCCAAGCTGGCATCATTTGGTAACTGGGTACCACCCAAACCGTTATCTTTGGTAACTGGGTACCACCCAAGCCGGCATCTCTGGTAACAGGGTACCACCCAAGTCGGCATCTTTGAACTGGGTACCAACCCAACCAGCAACTTTTTTTGTATTTTGCTTTTTGGGTCACACCCAGCAATGCTCAGGAGTTACTCCTGGCTCTGCACTCAGGAATTACTCCTGGTGGTGCTCGGAGAGCATATGGGATGCCGGGATCGAACCGGGACATCTTTTTGGTAACTGGGCACCACCAAGCCCGCTGAGCATCACCGCCCGCTGCGCAGTTTCGACACAGGAGCAAGCGCGCCCCCTGGTGGCCAGCTCGCTGTCATCGTGCGTCCACTCTCCCTCTCGCTGTCAAGGATTTGTCCACTCCTTCCTAGCCCCTGGCCCCACGCCTCAGATGCAGCGTGCCAAGGGCTTCATATAAGCAAAATTGGAGGTGCAGGTCCTCAGATACAGAACCTAGGGGCAGCTCAGCCTTCAGGGCTGGAAGAGGCAGGATGGGATAGGACAGGGGCAGGGAGGCAGAATCGGTGGGAAAGGGAGGGGCGTAGGACGGTGGGGAGGGGGCACCCCAGGAGCCAGGAAGGGGAGGAGGCCCCTGCCTGGGGCGGGAGCACTGGATTGGCGGGAGCACGGGATTGGTACCCGCCAGGGCCGGGGGTGGGGGGAGGACCCTGTGTCTCCGCCGGCCTGGACTCGTGTGCCCCCCCCACCCCCCGTGACTGTGACCTCTGCGTCCATTTTGTTTAGCAGCAAACTGGGAGATGGGCAGTTCTTGCACAGAAACCAGCTCCGGCCTGTAGCTGCCCGGCTCCCAGGGCCTCAGTAGGTGCTCAGGACTGCCCTTGTGGAAGGGGATGGTGGCAGCACAGCCAGAGGGGTGGGCTGGGCTGGGGCGTGGGTGAAGGGGGTGGAGACGCCTCCTTCCAGAGCCTTTTCTCCCCTTGAGCATGTATTACCCCTTCCCAGCCGGAGTCCTACTTGCCAAACCAGTGAGAAAGTGGTCTAGGCCGGAGCAGGGAAACTGGCAGAAGTTAAAAATCAGCTGCCCACCCACCGGCACCTAAACATCATCCAGGGGCTGCCAGGGTTGGCGGCCTGGGGCATGGGGAGGGATCAGCCCAGCTGGTCCACAGAAGCTGAATTCAGAAACGCAGGGACCGTTGCAGTCCCTAACAAGTGAGGAAAGAGCTGAGTCCAGAACCCCAGCTGCTTTTTTTTTTTTCTTTTTGGGTCACACTCGGCAAATGCTCAGGGGTTTCTCCTGGCTCTGCACTCAGGAATCACCTTGTGTGCTCGGAGGACCATATGGCGCTTGTGCTCGGTCGCAAGTAAGGCAAATGCCCCACCCGCTATAACCCCAGAACCCGAGCTTTTGTCTTCCCCGCTCGACTGTGCTGGTCACAGGTGAGGCACGGGATTCAGGTCTAATGTGCTCCAGGTGCGGGGGCCGGCCTGCTTGCCCTGGCAGGGTGCTTAGACACGTGTTGGATAGAATCCTGCCCGCCCGTTGTCCACCCAATTTTTTGTAAAAGGGATGTTTGCTGGTCTTTCCTGGCTCTCGGTAAGTGGGCGTTGATTGGGCACACAGGGGCAGCAGCTGCTGGTGGCCCTATCTCCGGCCGCAGGGGCGCTGGCGCCCCATCCTCGCCCCATCCCGCCTCACCTGCACGGAGGAGCCGGAGGCCCTGGCCTTGTTCAGCGTAGGCGCCCGCCCCCAGCGGATGGAGTCTCCGCACCACCCCAGCTGCCGCGCTACCGTGATCTTGTCGTAGTTCTTGATGTGCCCAAGGCCCCGTAGGTGGTGGTCAGGTAGTGGTGAAACCTGCGGGGCAGGAGCGATGGGGGCGCCTGGCCCAGCTCGCGAGGGGTGGGGCCTCCACGGCCGCCCACCACAAGCCCCGCCCACTGAAACCAGGCTCACCCCTCCACCCCCTGCACCTTGAGCCGCACTCAGTTTCCTGAACTCCAACCACCCACGCACGCATCGCACGCACGCACGCATGCACATACACACACCCCTGCCCAGGTTCTCTTGTCTTTTTGGGTCACACCTGGCAACGCTCAAGGGTTACTCTAGCCCAGCACCCTGGGATTTACTGTTGGAGGTGCTTAGGAGCCATAGGAGATGCCGGATCGGACCAGGGCCGCCGGTGCAAAGCGCCAAGAATTGAGGCTATGTAAGAAATCACAGACATGGGGCAGAGCTGCTACTGGCTCTCCCCTGCCCAGCTGCTCACGAGGCGCCGGAGGGATGGTGGGTTCTAGCCCCTGGCCCACCACCCCGCAGAGCCTTGCAACAAGCCAGATGACCCCCCACTCCATGAGGGCCTCCATTTTCCACATCCGACTTCTCTGCCAGAACTCCACCCAGCAGACCAGCCTATCACAGCCCTTCCCAAGAGCCGCTAAGCGGCTCTGCAGTTCATCAATAAATGCTGGACTTAGAGATGACTACAAGACTATGCTACCTGCACGGCAGAGCCTGGCAAGCTACCCGTGTTGTATTTGATATGCCAAATACCAGTAACAATTATAGACCCCATTCCGAATGGATTGAGGCTCTATATGTTCCTGGAGCAAGCAGATGCCCTTGGGCTCACTAGCATGAGACAGGACATATGGAGATGTTACTGGGGCCCGCCGAAAGCAAATTGATGATGAATGGGAAGACAGTGATACCGTGATGTAAGAAAGGAGCAATCTTAATAAATGTCGAAAGTAAGGATACAACTTAAGAACTGAGCATTAAATACAGGCAAAAAAGATACATGACAACCTCTTAATGTATGTAATGTAATCCACAATGAAAGGGAAGGAAAAGAGAAAAGAGAGAGAGAAAAAGAAAGAGAAGGAATTAAGAACCTGCCACAGAAGCAGGCTGGGGTGGGGAGGGAATCGGGACTGGTGGAATGGTAAGTACTGGTGGAGGGACGGGTGCTGGAAAAACTGGATGACCAAAACCCAAATATGAACATCTTATGAACATCTTTGTAAATTATATATCTCATGGTGGTATAATAAAAATATTTTTAAAAAAAAGAAATGAGCAATCTCGCAGTCTTGAAGGGGGCGGAGGCGGGACTTCTACTAAATGTATGTGAACATATACATGTAGTAGATGGCACGTGAGAGGGTCAAATGGAAATGTTACTGGCGCCCGCTTGAGGAAATCAATGAAACAATATGGATTCTAGTGATCATAGCGACATGAAGTAGCTATTCTACAGAATTGTTTTATTTTTAAAGTATAGCTCTGGAATTGTTCTTATTCCTTTAAGGGGCTTAGGGACCACAGCCTGCAGTGCTGGGGGCTTACCCCTGACTCTGTGCTCAGGATCACTCCTGATGGGTTTGGGGGGACCATATAGGGTCCCCCTGTGTGGGGATCACACCTGTGTCTGGTGTATGTAACACCTACCCACTGAACCATTGCTCCAGCTCTTTCTCTACATCTTTAAAAATGGTTCACTAGAAAGGACTGGAGCGATTATACCACCAGTTAAGTGCCTTGGTGCTCCAGGGCGGGGTGGGGGTGGTCCTAGCTTGGGAGTGGCTGTAGGCCTCCTGGGGAGTGAATGCCCTTGGGAGGGCCCTGAAACAAGGGTTAAGGCACTGGCCTTGTGTGAGGGCCAGCCCAGACCGATTTTCAACACTGCATGGTCCTCTGAGCAGAGGGCTGGGAATTCTCCTGAGCACCACTGGATGTATCCCCGATAGTCCCAAAGAAAACAAAATC
>JAJIBD010037324.1:0-10092 GCA_021461705.1 Cryptotis parvus
GATATATCTCCTATTCATGGATTAAAAAATCAACATGGGTTTATATGGTAGTACTCCTAAAGCATTATACAGATTTAAAGTAGTCTCAATATGACTACTCCAAGAGATAGAAGAGGACACAAGGAAATGGAGACATTCCCTGCCTGCTGGTGGGGAGAATCAACATTGTCAAAATGGTAATACTCCCTAGAGCTCTGTACAGATTCAATGCAGTCCCTATAGGGATACCCATGACATTCTTCAAAGAAATTGACCAAACACTCCTGAAATTTGTATGGAACAATAAACCCCCAAGGATAGCTAAAGCAATCCTCGGGATAAAAGCGGATGGGAGGCATCACTTTCCCCAACTTCAAACTGTACTACAAGACAGTAGTAATTAAAACAGCATGGTATTGGAATAAAAAACAGACCTGTACCTATGGAATGGAATTGAGCATCCTGACACCCGACCTCAAACACATGATCATTTAATCTTTGATAAAGGTGCAAAGAGTCCGAAATGGAGTAAGGAAAGCCTCTTCAACAAGTGGTGTTGGGAAAACTGGGCAGCGGCATGTAGAAAAATGAATTTGGAACTGTGTCCAACACCATGCACAAAAATCAGATCAAAATGGATTAAAGATCTCAATACCAGACTTGAATCCATAAAGTACAATGAAGAAAATATAGGAAAACACTCCATGACATTGAAACTAGAGGCATATTCAAAGGTGAAACATCACTAACAAAAGCAACTAGAGGAAAAGATAAACATATGGGACTACATGAAACTAAGAGGCTTCTGCACCTCAAAAGAAACAGTGACTAGGATACAAAGGCAGTCCATAAAATGGGAAAGAATATTCACCCAATACCCATCTGATAAGGGGTTAATATCCAGGACATATCAGGCACTGGTAGAACTTTACAAGAACAAAACAAACAACCCCATAAAAAATGGGGAGAAGAAATGAACAGAAACTTCAGCAAGGAAGAAATTTGAATGGCCAAAAAACATGAAAAAATGCTCATCATCAAGAGAGATGCAAATCAAAACAACAATGAGATATCATTTTACACCACAGAGACTGGCACATATTCAAAAGAGCAAGAACAACAAGTGCTGGCATGGATGTGGGGATAAGGGGACACTCATCCATTGAGGTTGGAAATGCCGGCTGGTACAGCCTTTCTGGAAAACAATATGGACATTCCTCCAAAGACTAGAAATTGAACTCCCATTTGACCCAGCCATACCACTCCTGGGAATCTACTCTGGGAAGCCAAAAATACGCAGCGGAAACACCATCCCTACTTTTATGTTCATAGCAGCATTGTTCACTATAGCCAGAATCTGGAAACAACCGGAGTGCCCTAGAATCGATGACTGGATAAAGAAGCTTTGGTGCATCTACACAATGGAATACTATGCAGCAGTTAGGAAAAATGAAGTTATAACATTTGCCTATGAATGGATGGACATGGGGAGGATTATGTTGAGTGAAATTAGCCAGAAGGAGAGAGACAGATACAGAATGACTGCATTTGTTTACATGACATAAATATATGTGTACATGTGGGAAATGGGCACTGGTGGAGGGATGTGTGCTGGAACACTGTACGACGGAAACCCAAACATGAACATCTTTGTAATTGTATGTCACATGGCAGTGTAATAAAATATTTGAAAAAAATATATATATGTGTACATGTTATGATACCAATATCCATGGTCAAGTGAAACATGACCTTGTATCAGGAAGTCTTGTCAAAGGTGGAAATTATGACAAACATGTGGGAGTCAGAGGCTTGGTAGGACAGAAAATGGAACTGTGTGCTGACAATTGTCGGGGTGCTGATACCAACCTAGAACTGAGCATTAAATACAGGCAGAAAGATACACATGACAACCCTTTGTTCTGTAATCCATAGTCTGGAAGGGAAGGAAAAGAGAAAGAGACAGAGAGAAAGGGAAAGAAATAAAGAACCTGCCATGGAGGAGGGCTGGGGAGGGGGAAGGAACCGGGGACATTGGTGGTGGGAGATGGGCACTGGTGGAGGGATGGGTGCTGGAACACTGTATGACCAAAACCCAAATATGAGCTTTTTAATTGTATATCTTTGTAATTGTATATCTCACAGTGGTATAATAAAATACTTTAAAAAATAAAATAAAAATAAAAATAAAGTAGTCTCAATATGGATAACCATGATATTTTGCAAAGAAATTGATGAAACACTTATGAAGTTCATATGGAACAGTAAACCCCCATGAAGAACTAAACAATGCTTTGGAAAATAAAAATGGGAGGCATTACCTTTCCCAACTTCAAACTGAACTACAAAGTGGTGGTTATTTAAACAGTATGGTATTGCAATGATAACAGATTTGTGAACATACAAAATAGGGTTGTATATTCTGGACACAATCCTCAAATATATGATGAGTTCATCTTTGATAAGGAGCTAAAAATATGAATCGGAGCAAGAAAAACCAAGTGGTGCTGGAAAACCTGGGAAACTAGATGTAAAAAAAGGAATGCGGTCCCTATAAAGATACCCATGATGTTCTTCAAAGAAATTGAACAAACACTCCTGAAATTTGTATGGAATAATAAAACTCCACGAATAGCTAAAGCAATCCTTGGTAAAAAGAAGATGGGAGGTATCACTTTCCCCAACCTCAAGCTCTACTACAGAGCAGTTGTAATTAAGACAGTGTGGTATTGGTATAGAGACAGAACTGTAGACCTATGGAATAGAACTGAGTATCCTGAAACACATTCTCAAATACACAACCACCTAATCTTCGATAAAGGAGCAAAAAATATTAAGTGGAGCAAAGAAAGCCTCTTCAACAAATGGTGCTGGGAAAACTGGGCAGCTACATGTAAAAAATGAACTTAGACCTCCCTTCTAATGCCATGCCCAAAAGTCAGATCAAAATGGATTCTAGATCTCAACATCAGACATGAATCTATAAGGCACATTGAAGAAAACATAGGAGAAACGCCTACGACATCGAACGAAAAGTATCTTTAAAGATGACACACCACTGACCAAGCAAATGGAAGCAAAGATAAACAAATGGGATTATGTAAAACTAAAAAGCTTCTGCACCTCAAAAAGAAACGGTGACCAAGATACAAAGACAATCCACAGAGTGGGAAAGGATATTCACCCAATACCCATCTGACAAGAAGTTAATATCCAGGATATATCAGGCACTGGTAGCACTCCACAAGAAGAAAACAGCCAACCCCATCAAAAAATGGGGAGAAGAAATGAACAGAAGCTTCCAAAAAAAGAAGAAATTCTAATGGCCAAAAGGCACATGAAAAAGTGCTCTTCATCTTTAATCATCAGGGAGATGCAAATCAAAACAACAATGAGGTACCATCTCACCCCACAGAGACTGGCACACATCCAAAACAACAGCAAGAACAACCAGTGCTGGCGTGGATGTGGGGGAAAAGGGACTCTCATCCACTGTTGGTGGGAGTGCCCGCTGGTCTAGCCCTTTTTTGGAAAACAATATGGGCATTCCTCCGAAAGCTAGATTGAGCTCCCATTTGATCCAGCAATAGCACTCCTGGGAATATACCCTAGAGACCGAAAAACACAGAGCAGAAACACTATCTGTACTTCTTTATTCATCTCTGCGCTATTCACTATAGCTAGAATCTGGAAACAACCTAAATGCCCGAGAACAGAGGACTGGCTAAAGAAACTGTGGTTCATCTACACTACGGAATACCATCTCACCCCACAGAGACTGGCACCACATCCAAAACAGCAAGAACAACCGGTGCTGGCGTGGATGTGGGGACAAAGGGACTCTCATCCACTGCTGGTGGGAGTGCCGACTGGTCCAGGACTGGCTAAAGAAACTGTGGTTCATCTACACTATGGAATACTATGCGGCTGTCAGAAAAGATGAAATTATGAAATTTACCTGCAAATGGATGGACATGGAGACTATCATGCTGAGTGAAAATAGTCAGAAGGAAAAGGACAGATATAGAATGACTGCATTCATTAATACGACATAAACAGATAGCAGTGTTTTGCTAAATGTGGGAAATGGTAATGGCAGATTAAAACTCACCATTGAATATACACAAAGAGACTTAAGTGATAAACTCTAAATACCTGCAGGGCTAGCCACAATGTGTAAAATAATAGGGAGAGAGATGCAGAGACAGAGAGAGAGACAGAGAGAAAAAGAGGAAACTGGGGTACCTGCTATTAAGGCAGCATGGGGGTGGGCGGGAGGGGGTGGGGTACATTGGTGGTGGAAATGGGGCACTGGTGGAGGGATGGGTGCTGGTATACTGTATTACCAAGAACCAATTATGAACACCTTTGTAATTGTAGTGTTTCACTGTGGTATAATAAAAAATTTTAAGAAAAGGAACTCAAACATCTGTCAAATGCCATGCACAAAAGTCAGATCAAAACATTAAGATTTCAATATCAATCCATAGAATATATGGAGGAAAGCATATGCAAAACCCTCCCACCATATTGAAACTAAGGCATTTTCAAGGATGAAGCCCCATTGATAAAGAAAATGCATGTAAAGATAAACAAATGACACTACATGAAACTGAGAAGCTTCTGCACCTCAAAGGAAATGGCAGCAACCACAACACAAAGCAGCCCACCCACCTATTGGGAAGGCATATTAACGAATACCCATTTGAAAAGGGGTTAATATCCAAGATATATAAGGCTCTGGTAGAACTTTACAATAAAAAAACTCAACCCCATCAAAAATGAAGAAGAAATGAATAAAAAACTTCCTCAAAGGAGAAACTCAAATAGCCAAAAAGCGTGATGAAGAATGCTCTCATCACTAATGATCAGGGAGATCAGGAGACCAGGGAGATCTGCCATCCCTTTAAGAAGTACAAGCTGGAGGGCAGGAGCAATAGCCCAGTGGGTAGGGTGTTTGTCTTGCACACGGCCAGCCCATGCTGGCGTGGGTTCGATCCCCAGCATCCCATATGGTCTCCTGAGCACCGCCAGGAGTAATTCCTGAGTGCAGAGCCAAAAGAAACCCCTGAGCATCACCGGGTGTGGCCCAAAAGAAAATAAAAAGTACAAGCCATCCCTTTAAGGAATTTCTTGAATCTCTTATAGGGACTCAACATATGGATAAAAATTGGTAATACATGGGTAGCTGGTAGCGTCATCCTATGCTTATATATATAAATATATAAATAATATATAATATAATGTTTATATAAATAAATATTATATTTATATAACTAAATATACAATATATTTATTTGCATAAATAAATATATAATTTATATAAGTAATATATTATATGTTATATTATATATTATATTATATATAATATAATATATATATAAATATATATATAAATATATATCTTTATATGGCAGCCCCACCGAGAATCTCTGGGTCCCCTACACCTCTCTTTCAGAGTCTGATTCTACCATCTAGTTTAGTCCTCAGACCTCCAGAGGATCTACAATCATTCCATGTTCAGCTGTGAGCTATCCCAATGGAAAACAGAAAAGGTCAACAACAGGGGACCTGCAAAAGGACTTCTAACTCCTATATCACTAAGCATATCCTTTACCACCTTCTTTTCCTTCTTTACAGGTTGATGGTTGGACAATACCGGGACCCTGTGTTTGAATTAACAAATCCTTTCTTTTTATCCCTTTCTACTGCCTTTTATTTTCTATCACTTTTACTTTCTATCATCTTTTATTTTCTCCTTAGGATGTTCTCTTTATTCTGTTTTCATTGAAGCTTTTCTCTTTCTTTCTGTTCCTGGACTTGGATTCATACAAGCTCCTGATACTCATTATTTCTAATAACAGATTAAACGTGCTTTAGTTCCTAGGAGTGCTTCTGAAGGACTTGTGAAAAGACTACTCCAGTGTCTTTTCTCCGATAATTGATTCATTGCCGTGGACCCCTATTGGTACTATTTTAGAAGCTTCAGACCTCGGTCCAGTCCCAAGCTTCCAGCAAAATTGGACCAAAAACTCCCACCATTTATGGACTACATATGGCTACAGTCAATCATGTCATAGTTTAACAATTGGACATTTGGTGATGGACTATGTTCTAGTTTCAGGGGCTGGGAGAAAGATGTATTATAATTTCTCCATTACATCACCTGGAAAAACTCAGTTCTGGGTCTAGGATTGATTGACATATTGCATAATAGGTTTTTCTTTGTATTTCCCCACATATAGAATTATTATAGCTCCTTCTAGTATTGTCCCCATAGATATAATTATTGCACTTCCAGCTTTGTATTTCCCCTGTAGAGAAAACAGGTCTGGCTGTATTTAGCACCAGAGTAGGTATTGTTCATTTACTTTATGTTAATATTTTCATTCCTACGCATCTATTATATTCCTAATCTAAAATCCTCTATTGCTATAAAATTAGAATTCCAAAAACAAATAAACAAAGGTCCCATCGTGGGACTAGATGGACTCAGAACAAGCTGAAAGAAAGCTACCCCTGGCTTTGACATGTGATGGATATTAATCCATATATTAATCAAAATTCGTGATCAGATGCTTAAGGACACTATTGGGTTAAGGAAAAATTGATTTCGGGCTTGAGGTAATATGGTTTGGGTTATGTAATGAGATGTTCTTCTACCTGTATTTCATTTATAAAAAATTAAAACAAAAAGATATGTTTGAACATTGAACATAAAAGGTTTATACATGATAGTCCCTCAATGTGTGTATTGCAAGTCAAAATTCACAAAAGGGAAAAAGAGAGAAAGAAAAGTTCCTGCATAGAGAAGTCTGGTGGGGAGGGAAACTGGAGACATTGGTGCTGGGTGCACAGGTGGGAAGGTGGGTGCTGAAACCTTGTATGACTGAAGCCTATTCACATGAGCAGCCTTGAACTGTCTATCTCACAGTGATATAAGAATTTTTTTTTAAAAGTTAAGTAATATTGGAAAACAGAAAATTAGGAATGGAGTCACTAACTTTCCCAGATATTTGTTGAGTATAAGTAAAAGTCAAGTATATTCACACTCCTCTAAAATATGGTTGTATTTTAATAATGTCTTTCTAAGTCTCATTATACTTGAAGGCAAAGAAAGCAATTTATGTGGGAAAGTTGATCAGTTTTACTTGGACTTAATTATAAAACTGGCTTCATGGAAAATTGAGATAAGGAATTTATAATAGAAATTTGCCTAACATGCTGATAGTCAAGTACTATACAGTACAGAATACTTAACCAGGAAACCACTCAGAAGGGAAAAACTTTTTATCTCTCATTATACTTAATACCATCAATCTTAACGTTACTTTGGGTGTACTGAATGTCAGGCAGTAGAATAGCTCTAAAGAAAATTGGAAGTGGGTATTCCCCTCTCTAAACAATTTATTAAAAAGCCACTTACTTAACTTTTTTGCATGAAAAAAAGCAGTTTTTGTACATTGTCTTCTCCTGTGTACAGGAAATTGTACACACTATCTCCTGTGTGGATCTCTGGCCCACCTGACTCAAGAGTTAATGATTCCATATTCATCCCTCATAAATTTTGATCAATTGGGATAATATTGCTGACCTATTCTGACCAGCACTTGATTTAATGGTAGTTGTGTGAATTGTTAATTCAATTACACATGAATATTAATATACCTGGAGGTTCTGATAAATATTTCCTCATTCTTCAAAAACTAATATTATGACCCCAGTTTGGCTTCTGGACTTTGTCATATCTGGATTTGAATATATGCACAATTTGTCTGATTACAAGGGATACATCATTAAGATATAACTGATATTGAGTTTCAAAAATGGAGAAATATCTCAAACTGTGCATCTGAACTTTGGTGGGACCCATACCCTTCTCCCAGACTGAAGTTGGAAACATGGAAACCTGGTAGCTAAACCAAGCAGTATTTCATCACTGGAATCACACTTTATTTCATCACTCAAATATCTCATCTCTACACCACATGGATGGTAGCACGTTCTTGCAAAGAAATTGCTTCATATATATCCTATATTAGAGGTACCAGTGTACCTCTAATTAGGCTCAAATTTCTTCAGTATCCCATAACACACTGTAAGCATACAAAGACATCCTAACTGTGGGTGCCTATCCATACAGCAGCACACAAGAACAACTTAAAACTGCAAAGGTAAAACAATGCTGAAACCCATGAGGCTTAGTGAATGAAGTTGTTAGCCTAGTTGACCTAAACAGAAATAATGAGCTTCATAACCTCTCTGATAGGGAATTTCAAATGAAACTGTTTAGGATGCATATGGAGCTTTATTAATCAATGCAACAAACTGTCAATAAGTACAAGAGGATATGAAATCATAAATGAGGAAATCGCAAACAAAAATACAAGCAGAAATGGTATACCTAAAAAAACTTTGATAGGCGAAATGAAAATCTCACTGGAAGAATTGAACGGCAAACTAACAGCTGCCTGAGGACAGAATTATTGAACCTCAAGATGAGGTGGTAGAGACTCTCAGACAAAAGCAAAAGATGAAAGTTCCTCAAGGCATCTTCAAAGGTGAAACATCACTAACAAAGCAACTAGAAGAAAACATAAACATATGGGACTACATAAAACTAAAAAAGCTTCTGCACCTCAAAAGAAACAGTGACTAAGATACAAAAGCAGTCCACAGAATGGGAAAGAATATTCACCCAATACCCATCTGATAAGGGGTTAATATCCAGGATATATCAGGCACTGGTAGAACTTTACAAGAAGAAAACAAACAACCCCATCAAAAAATGGGGGAGAAGAAATGAACAGAAACTTCAGCAAGGAAGAAATTCGAATGGCCAAAAAACATATGAAAAAATGCTCATCATCACTAATCATCAGAGAGATGCAAATCAAAAACAACAATGAGATACCACTTTACACCACAGAGACTGGCACATATTCAAAAGAGCAAGAACAACAAGTGTTGGCGTGGATGTGGGGAAAAGGGGACACTCATCCATTGTTGTTGGGAATGCCGGCTGGTACAGCCTTTCTGGAAAAACAATATGGACTTTCCTCCAAAGACTAGAAATTGAACTCCCCATTTGACCCAGCCATACCACTCCTGGGAATCTACTCTGGGAAACCAAAAAAATACGCAGCGGAAACACCATCACTACTTTTATGTTCATAGCAACATTATTCACAATAGCCAGAATCTGGAAGCAACCAGAGTGCCCGAAAATCGATGACTGGATAAAAGAAGCTTTTGGTACATCTACACAATGGAATACTATGCAGCTGTTAGGAAAAATGAAGTTATAAAATTTGCCTTCATAAATGGATGGACATGGAGAAGATTATGTTGAGCGAAATTAGCCAGAAGGAGAGAGACAGATACAGAATGACTGCATTTATTTGCATGGCATAAATATATATGTACATATTATGATACCAATATCCAAGGTCAAGTGAAGCATATATCGGAGGTCTTGTCAAAGGTGAAATTATCACAAATGTGGGAGTCAGAGTTTAGGTAAGACAGAAAATGGAACAGGGTGCTAATAATAGTCGAGGGTACTAATGCCAACCTAGAACTGAGCATTAAATAGAGGCAAAAGGATTCACATGACAACCTTTTAATGTATGTTCTGTAATCCATAGTCTGGAAGGGAAGGAAAAGAGAGAAAGAGAGAGAAAGGGAAAGAAATAAAGAACCTGCCATGGAGCAGGGCTGGGGAAGGGGAGGGAACCGGGACGTCGGTGGTGGGAGATGGGCACTGGTGGAGGGACGGGTGCTGAAACACTGTATGACCAAAACCCAAACATGAACTTTTTAATTGTAAAAAAAATAAATAAAATGTATTACCTATAAAAAACAATAGATAACAAGAGAACATCGGGATGAAGTTAAAAGAAATAACTGGATCATTGGGTCACAGGGGGCAGCAAGAAAACTCTGGTGAAGAAGCAATAGTCAAAACTATCATTTCCTGAGAATTTTTTAGAGTGGAATAGTTGCATACACCCATGTTCAGGGAGATCCAAGGGGTACTACCTAATAGAAATCCAAATATAAATACTCCAAGACACATCCTATTAGAATGAAAAAACACACACATACAGATAG
>JAJIBD010037328.1:0-10188 GCA_021461705.1 Cryptotis parvus
TTGTACATACTAACCTGGGTTTGATCCCTGCCTCCGTATGACCCCCCTGAGCCCTTCCAGAAGTAATCCCTGAGCATAGACTCAAACCTTGACCACTGTCAGGTATGCCCCAAAACAAACAAGAAAACAAAGTAAAAGACAACTGAGTCTCTTGAGAGGGAAAATCAGGCAGAGAAGGAGGAAGAGCCAGAAACGACAGGGCAGAGCGGGAGGAGCCACAGCGCTAGAAGCAGGCCTGGTGCACCCGTTGCTGGTGGAGCACAGCCCAGAGGGGCGGAGCCCCTGGCTGACCACCAACAGAGCAAGCTGGGACAGAGATACCACAGGAGGAGCAAAGGGTGAGCCAAGGAGCCACCAAAGAAGAACCATCCTACAGCAGCCTCTGGAGGAGCCTGGGGCTTCAGGGCTGAGTCAGGCCCTTCCACTGAGGAGCTCTTAAACCCTTTCCCCAGCTCCTCCTCCAGCAGGGAACTCTGCCGGGGGGCACACTGGGCTTCTGAGGAAACAAAGAGCCCCAGTAAAGCCTTGGGGTTTCCCTCCCCATACACACGCAGAAATCGGCCCCTCCTTTCCAGATCCTCGCCTGTCCTTTTGGGGCCAGACCTCCCTTCTATCTCTCCCCCCCCCACAGTTCCCTACTCAAATGTCCCCTACGTAGGTGGTGCTGCCACCATGGGCCAGGAACCTACCTCAGCCTCTCCCCCGCACTCCTGTTGATAACCAAGTGCAGCCCTTCCTCCAAAAACCTGTCCTACCCACCGGACCTGCCTCTTGGCCTGCTGAATCTTCTCCTCCTAAAGGCTACCCAGGAACTTCCCACATTACAGACAAAGGTGTCCCCCCCGTTAGAAGACCCTGCTGCCTTCCCGAGTGCCTCAACTAGCCCGCCCCAACCTGACTCTAGCTTTGCGCCCATTGCCCACCTCCGGCCATACTGACAATTTGCCATTTTTCCAAATGCACTCACCTCTGACTGGGAGGCTCCTGCTCGCTGCAAGATCATTCCTGCCACGCCTGCCTCTATCCAGCTCCAGTAAGGACATCCTGGGACTCCCCGCTCGCTGTTTACCTGCCTGCCACTCGGCAAGGCAGAGCGGGTACCCGGTCTCCAGTGTGGATATAGCACTGCATGCAGCTCAAGATGGGTTTGGTTTATTTTCAGTTTGGGCCACACCCAACAGTGCTCAGGGCTTCATCCTGCCTCTGTACTCAGGAGTCATCCTTGGCAAGGCTTGGGGGACCAAATGGGGTACCAGGAATGATACTGGAGTTGGCCATGTGCAAGGCACGTAAGCCATGTGCTCTATCTCCAGTCCAACACAATTTAAACAAACTGTTCTGGATTCAAAGACTGTATACAAATAACCCGCGGAGTTCCTGCCTTCCTTACTAATCCTCCGTTATTTCCATGCATCTCCATGACACACAGTGGGTCGAAAACGACTTTTTCATCAAGCATTGTCAAAGAGAAATCTAGCCGGGCTGTGGACTCCCAGCACGGCGACCTGTGAGAGCAGTTTCCGGCTATCCGGTCAGCCCTGCTTATGCAACTGTCACTCACCTCTGCTGTGCCAACAGGCCTGCAGAAGGCAACGGTCTCCCTCCTTCCAGAAGCCTCCTCTAGTTCTAGACAGGGTAGCAGAGGGGACGGTGGGAGCCCAGGGTGAAGAGGTGAGGTCCAATCCTGCCTGCAGGGGGTGGGGGGGGGGCTTGGCAAACTTCCCAGGTCACGCACCTTAATCTGACCCAACCAGCCAATCTCTGCTTCAAGTCTTCTGAGACTTCTTGGCTGCCTCAGCCTTTCCCAACACTCATTCCTCTTCTGCTGTGCTGATCCTGAGTCCCGTGGACAGTAAGCCACCACATTTCAGGAGCGGATGTGGCACTTCCTGTCTCACAAATGAGGAAACTGAGGCTCTCAGGAGCAAAGCAGTGCAGGTATTTGAACCATAACTGGATGACCTTCCTCGCCAGGACTCCTCTGCCCCCATGGGAAGAGGGAAGAGGATACTCCCTAGGAAGGACATGTCCAGGCCTCAGCTGCCGATTTTACCCCCTCATTCACACCAACCCCGAATGTAACAGAGCTACAGGCCAGAAAGGAGAAAAGTACAATTCAGGGTGTCCAGTAACTCCCCCAAATCAAACAGGGACGTGTGGAGGGACACAAAATGTTCAGATACCAACAGGTCTCACCTCTGGGCTGGGCCTTCCACCACCTTCTACCTGCTGCGATTCTCCCGTGTTCTCCTCCTCCCACACAATCATGGGTTGAGTTGTGGGATTGGGTACAGATATGATGATGCTCAGACTGAACTTATGCATTCCTTATCCCGACAGCACATAAGGAGCAGCGCAGTGCGAGGGACAGAACCCAGCCTCAGACAGGCTAAGCCTGAGCGCAGGCTGCTGCACTTCCTGTGGAGGCCTGTGACCCTCCCGGTTTGAATACTGAAGTCCTAACTCATGGTACCTCCGAATGCGCCTCATTTGGAGATAGCTTTCAGGTTTTATTTATTTATTTAGTCTTTGTGGGTCACACTTGGCAATGCTCATGGGTTACTCCTGGCTCTGCACTCAGGAATTACTCTTGGAGGTGCTTGGGGACCATATGGATGCCAGAGATGTATCCCGGGTGAGCCACAGGCAAGGCAAATGCCCCACCCGCTGTGCTATCATTCTGGCTTCAGCTTTTAGGTTTTTTATTTACAATCAGGGGCAGGAGAGATCGACAGCACAGGGGGTAGGGCGTTTGCCTTGCATGCAACCAATCTTGGTTCGATCCTTGGCACCCATACAGTTCCCCGAGCACAATCAGGATTCCTGACACTGCCAGGAGTAGGGCCTGAGGATGCGACACGATCTCTTCCGTTGATCATCTACTTCGAGCGGCCGTAATATCTCCATATGTCTGTCTCATGCCAGTGAGCCAGGGCATCGGTTGCTACAGGAACATAAGAGCCTCAAACCATTATAGTAGGTCATGGGAATGACCTAATATAATTGTTACTGGAATTTGGCATACATATACAACACGGAGCTTGCCAGGCTTGCCGCGGGAGGCAAACTCTTTAAACACCTCCAAATAAAGCATTTATTGAGAACCGCGCCCCGCAAGCCGGGCTGTGATGGCTGGTCTGCTGGTGGAGTTCTGACGGACAGTCAAAAGTGGAAAATGGCGGCCCCGTGGAGTGGGAGGGGTGGCCTGGCTTGTTGAGGCTCTGCCGAGTGGTGGGCCAGGGCTGAACCCGCATGCCTCCCGACTGCCTCATGAACGGCTGTCACAGGAAGAGAAGGAACAGCTCGCCCCATGTGAGAGTCACAGAGATTGCATGGTACAGACCCAAAAAATCAAAAGCGAAATAAATAAATAAATAAAACTTAAAATTAGTTTCCTCTTTTTTATTGTTTCATAGTTGCAGAGAAGACAGTGTTGCTTCACAAAAGTAATAAAAATGACTTCCCTGAAAGTGACCCCAAAACCAACGTGACAGGCGCCCTTTGCTTGGTTTTGTTTTTCTCTCTCTTTTATTTATTTATTCATTTTTTACCTTTTTTTTTTATTTATTTATTCGTTTATTTATTTATTTATTTATTTATTTATTTATTGCTCTTTGGGTCACACCCTGCAGTGCTCAGGGGTTCCCTGGCTCTGCACTCAGGAATTACCCCTGGTGGTGCTTCGGCCATATGGGATGCTGGGGATCGAGCCCGGGCTGGCCGGGTCCAAGGAAAATGCCCTCCCCACTGTGCTATCACTCCGGCCCCCTTCTTTTGTTGGTTTTTGGGCCACATCTGGCTGTGCTCGACTTACTTCTGACTCTGTGCTCAGAGCTCACTTCTGGGCCCTGAGAGATGTGGTGCAGGGACCTTCCCAGCAAGGACCTTACCCACTATCCTGTCTCTCTGGCCCTATGATGGTGTCTTTCTGTAAAGGCAGGGTGCAGAAAGATAAGGGATGTGAAGGCTCACAGCAACGGGGTCCCCTGATGTGCACAGGGCGGCCTGGAGCACAGCCTTCCCTCACCCTCAGAAGAAACTGCTGTGCTGGGTTTCAGACCCCCAGGGCTGGCCATCAGACCCAGGACTGGATGTCACACCTCAAGTGCCATATCCAGACCCCCAGTGCTGGACTTCAGACCCCCAGAGTTGGACTCAGATCCCCAGAGCTGGACTTAGACCCCAAGAGCTGGACTCGGACTCCCCAAAGCTGGACTCAGACCCCCGTGCTGGACTTCAGACCTCCAGCTAGACTCAGACCCCAGTACCAGCAGGTGAAAACTCAGTCCCAGGCCTGGAGCCAGGGACTTTGTGCCGGGCTGTGCCTCCAGCCTCAGGAAATGGAGACAAGGAGAAAATTTGATCCCCAAAAGTGAGGATGCTGAAGACAGCTGAGCACATTCTTGGGATTTTAACATTTCTACTGTTTTTTCTTTTTTATTGAAGAGTTGGAAGAGGTTACAAAGTATAAAGAAGAAAATTAAAAGCATATGCCCTCTTTGAAAGTGGATTCTTCCCTATTTAAAAAAAAACAACAGCCTTTTCTCATTTCTCTTGTTATTTGATGAACTTCCCTGCAGTTGTTTTTGCTTTTTTTTCCTCAAGGAAATTGTTTTCCCAAAGACTTTTTTTTTTTCCAAGACTGTGGGGGTGTACGCTGAGAGACCGTTCAAGTACCCGGGCCAACATTATAAAGGGCAGCTATTCTGCAGATTTATATAGACATTGTATAATATCGGAGTCCTGCTGCTTTATAACTTACTATTTCACTTACCCATATGTCTGGAGAGTTTTGCCATGTCTGTGCTATCTTCCAGAGCGTGATATTCATTTGGCACGGTCTTCCTTCTATGAATAAAATCTGTTGACCTAATTCCCTGTCTTTGAGCATTTAGGGAATTTGCATTTTACCTCTAAATAAGGTGTGGAAGAAGTAAGCTTTGATGGTAGGATACATCCCGGAAGAAGGATTGCTCAATCTATTCTTTTACAAGATTTTTTTTTTTTAATCAGAACCTTGTAAACGTTTTGGCGTCTCCTGTCGAATGGCGGGCATTGATCTCAGAGGAAGGGGCCCGGCAGCCGCGATCCATTACCGCAGCTGCTGTTTTCATTATTGTTATCTCCACCTATCTATAAAGCCGGAATCTCCTTTTCATTTGTACTTTGGTATTTCTAACATTTTCACAAGGTTTTTGTATTTCCTCAGAGAATTACGTTAATCGTCCTCTGCCCGTGGTGTCCACAAGTAAGTTCCTCTTATTGTTCGGGGTTTAGCAGGACTTGAAAGCGCCGCCACGCAGATGGGAGCGGGGACGCTTCCTCCCCGCCCAGCTGACCCTCTTCCTCCCATTCCCGTCCTCTGGAGCCGTCCACAGCTCCCGCAGGGAGCCTTTGTCATTCAAATCGCCCTGGGGCAGGCCTGGGGAAGGCTGTGCCTCCCCCACCTCTCACCTTTTACTGCTTTTCCTTCGCTCGCCCTGCATTCCTCCAGCTCCCATCTCACCACGCCCTGCGTTCCCGCCTCGAAATTCCTCCAGGAGGTCCAAGCCGCTGGGGACCCCAGCTGACCTGGCCAGGCCACGAAATCCCAGCCCCACCTGGCTCGGGCCTGAAAGTCGGGGGAAGCAGCCGGGAAAAGGATGGGGGGGGGGGTGTTCAGAGGAACCCCGGATCCTCAGGAAAGGCCAGGAAGAACACTGCAAGGTGTAGGGGTGGAGGAGAGGGTCTTGGGTTGGAGCTCCACCCCCTGCCGCATCCCCACCGTCTTTGGGGTGGGGGTGTCCCAAGGGGGCAGAAAAGCCACTTTAGATGCAAAGCAAGCAACCCCTCTCCCCGCGACAGCCAGCCACTAAGCCCCAGGACTGGGTCTGGCTTCTGCGAGGTGGGCCCGAGGCGGTCAGGGTGCGCTTCAGCGCCTGGGCAGGTTTAGGAAGCTGTAGCTCTGGCCAAGGCCGAGGTGTGGCTGGAAGGTTTTGGAGGCAGCGCTGAGCCGTGGTCCTGGATTCTCAGGGGCCCAGGGGACAAAACTCCTCGCTGCACTCACGAAACGTCCCTTTCACTTATTCGTCTCCACCTTCACTTATTCACTCCCCACTCTTTTTTCTGCGGTGCAGGCGGGCTCAGAGAGAGCAGCTTTGCCTGCAGGAAGCCCAAGTTCAATTCCCAGCACGGCAGGGTTCCCGCGAGCGCCGCCAGCAGTGAGCCTTAATACCGCTTGCTGTGGCCCCAACCCCACCCCCCCAAAATGTGGGGGTACCGGTCCATGCGTTTGGCAGATGCGTGCAGGTCCCGCCTGCATCTAGAGGGGAGACAAGCCTAGACCAGATGATGCGAGGGAGCCGGGAGGGCGCGCCCAGGGGTGACTGACAGGGGGGCCGCTCCCAGAAGCAGCCTCGAGCTGGGTCTTGGAAGAGGGCAAGCATCGGACGGTGGGGGGCTGGGAAGGCTGGCAGGGCGCGCGGGACGGCCACCTGAGCATGCCCACGCTGGTGGCGCTCGTGGTGGGGGAGGTAGGGTGCGGCCCGCGGAGCCCCGAGCCCGCTCTCTGCTAGGCCTCTGCTAGCCCCAGGCCCGGCGCGGGGAGGGGTGGGCAGGGGCCCGGCGCGCCCCCCCCGCCCCGCCCGGCGGCTCAGCTGCACGTAGCGCTGTCGGCCCCGCGCGCCTGGGCAGGTAACAAAGGACCAGTGTCAGCCTGAGGCGGGGCGCAGCCCGCCCGCCCGCAACCTCCCGCTGCCGGGGTGGGGCCCAGGCGAGGAGAGAGGGGAGGCTGGGGGAGGGCTGGCTGTGTTCTCTACCCCGAGCTTTCCCTCTGAGAGCCCCTGAGGCCGGAGGAGAGCGGTGGGTGTCCCCGAGGGCCGTTAAACAAAAAGCCCAGACAAAGAAAAGGGTTGAGCTTCACCGCCTAGGTTAGGTAGCGGGTCGTGAAATGCGGGTGTTTCGCTGGAGAAAGGCGCTTGCTCTCACTCTGGGTGGGGCCCACCCCAACAACCCCCGTGTGAAACGTGACTGCCCAGGTTTAACTGCAGTTGGCGCTCCCAGAACCCTGAGGCACACACAGGAGCCAGCATGGCTCATGGGCAGGATGCGGTGGAGATCTTTGGGCCGGCTGCAAGTGGCTCCTTTCCGCAACCTTGAAACTGGCCTGCATCAAGGCAACTGGAACGGGCGGTGCGGAGGGTCGGGGGGGCAGCGTCCTGGGCGGCACGCTGCCCACGCGATGCCCTCGCGGGGGTTGGAGTGCGCTTGCCCGTGTGTGCAGTTCCACGGACACGCTTCCCCATCCCACCCTGCTGGAGAAGAGCCTGACAGTGAGGCCTAGAATGATCCTTCGGGTTACCGCTCCCCACGCACCCCTCCTCTGCCTGCCGCCTGCCCCTGGACTCTTTGTCTTGAGGAGGAACAAAGGGGGCAGATGCGGCTCTAGGGAGACCAAAAGCACTTTGTCTTCTGGGCGGGAGTGACTGTCCTGCTGCTGCCCGGCCTCCCATCCCCAGCGAAGCTGCCAAATCTGAGCCCCGAGACCCCCAGGGCAAAGACAGGGAAACATTAGAACCAAGAGGCTGAACCACCTGAGCTGTGCGGATCTGAAGACCGCCTGTTTTCCAGAGCCGTGGGGATCAGGGCGGAGCACCCAGCCTGACCCCCTTGGGCAGAGCACCGAGCTGGAGCCCTTGGGTTCTGTCCTGCTTTGGGACTAAGCAACAGTCCAGGGAGTCTTGGACACACATACTCTTGTATACACGCTCGCTGGCCTTTCCACCCTGCATCCTGTCCAGAGACCCCATTCCTGCCTGGGTGAGCCCCAGAAACAGAGAAAAGCACCCAGGCTTCAAATGGTCTGGTATAACTTCCCCTGGTCAGCTATGGAGGACAGAGAATGGAAGGACCCTGAGCATCAGCCACTGCCTGGGCCCTGGGCGGCGGCCTTGTGGCTCAGGTCTCAGGTCTGGGGTGCAGAGAGGGTCTCCGGGACACAGGACCTGCAGTGCTGGTGGCTTGGACTGTCAGGCGACAGAACCGATGAATGAACGAACATCCAAGGCCATGAGTCCAAAATCCTTGGCGTGCTGTGACTGGTCACTGCTTTGGCCCTAGCAACCATCAGCACCCTAGCAGGCTGCAGCTCCCCAAGAGCTGGGAAAACCCCTCTGATAACAACCCCCACCCTGCCTGATGTCCACAAATTGGTCAAGCCCTTGTCTGCTGACCACCCAGAGTGGAATACACTGTGTGCGGCCCCCTCACTCTGAGACCATGTTGGGTGTCTGCCCTATCCCTTCTTCCACCCGGTGTCCGCTACAGTGGAAGGCAAACTGGGTCCAAGATCCCAAGGCCAAAGAGCTGCCATGAGACTCGCTGCCCACTTCCCTACGGAGGGGCCCTGGCAGTCATTTCTCCTCGCCAGCATTCTAGCCTTATCTATATAGAGGAGACAGACAGGCCATCTGCCTCGTGGGATGTGGGGAGACTTGCCTCCTCTCTCTCTCTCTCTCTCTCTCTCTCTCTCTCTCTCTCTCTCTCTCTCACACACACACACACACACACACACACACACACACACGCACGCAGCTCCACGCTGCCTTACCAGTAACAGAACGACAATCACCCATTTCACAGAGGAAGACACGCTCCAGAACGTTAAGTCAGGCTGCCGGAGATCACTCATGGATGTTGTCCTGCTTAGACCTTGACGAAAGTCTCTGAACTCTCAGGTTTCCCTTTCAGGGAGTTCTAAAGTCTGAACTCTGAACTCAGGTTTGTGTCCAAGTCTCCCTGGACTGTTGCTTAGTCCCCCCAAAGCAGGACAGAACCCAAGGAGTCCAGCTCGGTGCTCGGCCCAAGGGGGTCCAGCTTGTTCTCAGACATCCCTCTCCCCTGCAGGGCACATGGGATGCATATCACATGAATCTCTGTGTTCCTCCCTGCAGTGATGCCTTCCTGACATGCAGCACCAAGAGTGCACCTGGACGGGGGTGGGATAAGGTGGGGCGGTCTTTGGAGCCACACTTAGGCTTAGGACGCTGTGTTCAAATCACACACACTGGAGCCAGAGCTATAGCACAGCGGTAGGGGCATTTGCTTTGCACGCAGCCAACCTGGGTTCGATCCCCGACATCCCATATGGTCCCCCAAGCACCGCCAGGAGTAATTCCTGAGTGAAGAGCCAGGAGTAGCCCCTGAGCATTGCCGGGTGTGACCCAAAAAGCAATAAATGAATGAACGAATGAATGAGCGAACGAACGAGCGAATGAACGAATGAATGAATGAATGAACAAATAAAACAAAACACACACACTAGCCCCTTTTTTGCGGGGGCTTGTGAGGGTCAGCACCTGTCAATGCTCAGGGGTTCTCCTAGCTCTGCACTCAGAATACTTCTGGCAGTGCTCCAGGACCATATGGGATTTTGGGATCAAACCCAGATTGGCCATGTGCAAGGCAAACTCCCTCCCGCCGGTACTATCACTCTGACCCCGCATTAGCCCTGTTTTGAAATTTGTCTCCCAACCACCCACACTAGACCTATGAACCACCTCTCTGGCCTGGTATCTGATGTCCTTTCGGTGGCTTTGCACATGGGGTAGAAGACAGTGGCAGGGGAACAGCGTAGGCTATAAAGAGCTGGAGCTCAGTTATTCTCGCAGAGCCCAGGGCAGTGCTGGAGCCTAGTTATCTCACAGAGCCCAGGGCAGTGCTGGAGCTTAGTTATCCCTCAGAGTCATCTGGCCACAAATGCAAGAGCAGGTGCTGCCCCTGGCAGGCTGTCTCCCTGAGTCCCAGGAGGTGGCACCCAGGGCCGCCCTGTACCTCTCCTGACCAATCTGCAGCTGCCCCACCACCAGGTACCCCCCACTGAACCCTACCTACCATAGGTCCCTGGGAAGGGGATGCACCTGCCCCCAGCCTAGGCTGGGTCATGGTGTCCCCCTCCCTAGCTCTGTCCGCCTCCCTCAAACACAGGGCTGCTGAGGAACACAGAGAGGGAAAAGATGGGGTGGGCCAAACCAGATCCGCCTCTTGGGAAGCACAGGGGAACAGAATCAGAATTTTTTTTGGGGGTCACACCTGGCAATGCTCAGGGGTTACTCCTGGCTCTGCACTCAGGAATTACTCCTGGTGGTGCTCAGGGGACCATATGGGATGCCGGGATCGAACCTGGGCCGGCATGAGCTGGCCGCTGCAAGG
>JAJIBD010037332.1:0-10317 GCA_021461705.1 Cryptotis parvus
AGCAATCAGGGTGTGACTCCCAGGGATCATGGCAGATAACAAAGTGCGAGGGTCACAAGCAAAGGGGGATCCCTGGTGACCATGGCAAGCACAGGGGGGGCAACTCCAGCTCTGTCTCTTACACCCTGTAGCCCAGGAACAAGTCACTGCACTTTGCTGAGAATCAGTTGCTCCTCCTAGTCTCTTTCAGGAATAATGCTGTGGATACTAGGCCCATGAAGTCTCCTACCATAGAAGGACAAATGCCATATGATTCCATTTTTTGGCCTGTAGTAGCCAAATTCATAGTCAGAGCATAGTAATCCAGGGCTGATGGAGGGGAAATGAGAAGCCAGCGTTTCATGGGGACAGAGCTCCATTGAGAATATGAAAAATTTCTAGGGATGTAGTGAGATGAGCCTTGTGCAAGGACAACGTAAATGCATTTCCAGCCAGAAAAGGTGGAAATGATCACTCTGGATAAGAACCGCATGTTATAGGTAAAGGAACAAACAGTAGAACCTCTCAGTACCTGTACTTCAAACCAGAAGGAGGGAGAAGGAAGAGAGAAAAGTGGGGCCGGAGTGATAGCACAGCAGGAAGGGTGTTTGACTTGCATGCTGCCATCCTGGGTTTGATCCCGGCATCCCATAGGGTCCCCCGAAGCACTACCAGGAGTAATTCCTGAGCACAGAGCCAGGAGTAACCCCTGAGCATCGCCAGGTATGACCCACAAAGAAGAGAGAGAGAGAGAGAGAGAAAGAGAGAGAGAGAAAGAAGTCCTACCAGTGAGGCAGACTAGGGCAGGACAGGAGGGCGGTGGCGGGAGGGAAACTGGGGACATTAGCGGTGGGAAATGTGCACTGGTTGGACAGGTGACGGAACATTGTATGACTAGAACCTAATCAAGAACAACTTTGTAGCTGTGTATCTCACGGTGATTCAATTTTTATTTTATTTTTTTTTTTTTTTTTGATTTAATTTTTAAAAAATTGAAAAAAATAAAGGTCAAATGATCACTTGCATTGTACGAGGCCATTCAATCACAATAAGATTAAAGGCATGGAACCCTTTAATGGGACAGCTCAAATGATAGAACCCTTGTCCTACGCAGCAAGCTCTGGGTTCTATCCCAAGCACCACATGGTAGATCTCCCCACCCCACTCCTTAGTACGTAGCACTGAGCCCAAAGTACTGCTGGGTGTGGTTGCCACAAAGGCTCAAAATTAAATTAAAATTTAAAATTAGCTTCTGTTCACAGGTGAAGGCAGGGACTGGCCGAGCTCTTCAACGCAGACCTTAGATGTCTGCCTGGCACTGTGGCAGGACTGGTCATCTCCTTGCTGCCAGGATTAGAAGCGTGACCCTGTTGCAGTGCGGGTCTGACCTTGGCTGACCCTTTCCTCAGGAAATGCTCTAGGCCTCTCAATCCTGAGCCCCATTTTTGTCTCTGGCAGTGAGGTTCAATGTTGCCTTTGTCCCCACAGCCACCGCCCCTGCACTTGACTGGTACATTTACATGAGTCACACCAGCAAAGCCATCCCGGTTCTCAAGTAACTCTTTGGTTCTGGTCCTAAATTCGTTACCAACCGAAATCAAAGGAAGCTCAAGGGAGAATACTAGCATACCTGGATCTTCACAGCTGAACAGGAAAAGCCAGAAATCACTAACGGTCTCTCCAAAACTCAGAAATCACTAATGGGTCTCTTTCCACCTCAGACAGAAATCACCAACAGGTCTCTCTAAACCTCAGAAATCACTAACGAGTCTCTACACCTCTCAAGTCCAGATTATTTCTCCAAGTGGCCTTGCTTTGACCAAGAGGAAGCAGTGGCCCACCAGTCTCACGAAGACTGTAGCTCTTACCCTGAGCAGGACACGATGGTGTCTTCTTAGCTTCTCACCCTGTCACCCTTCTAAGTCCCTGGGAACTAAGAGAAACGACACAGTTTGTGGTTTTTCTGCCTCTCTTCCCCATCTCGCTCCCACCCTACGCCCCCTATTCCCTGCCTCCCTCTCCAACCACAAAGCCCAAATTAAATATGACCTTCTCTTTGATCCTCATCCTTTGCTTTATTCTCCACTTCAACTTGTGTTTGGGATTGATGTATCTTCCCCCACACAGCATTTTCCATATGTTAAGGATTTCTTACACATATTTAACCATAAATTTTCTTTATTTTTGTTCCCAGACTAAGGGAACGAATCCTAGACAAACAGGTTGTCTATGGGCAAGGCAAGATTGAAGGAGAATAATACAAACCAAAGGGCTCTGTAATGGGAAGGTAGAACGTGACAGATTTTTGAGAGTGGAAATGCTTTGGATTGGTTAAGTGATATAGATGATCAATAGATAGACAGAAAGATAGACAGACAGAAAGATAGATAGACAGACAGGTAGATAGACAGATAGATAGCAGATATGTGTATGTATATTGGATTACTTTTTTTTTTTTTTTTGGATTGCACCGGCAATGCTCAGGGTTTCTCCTGGCTCTGCACTCAGGAATTACTCCTGGTGGTGCTTGGGGGACCATATGGGATGTCGGGATTGAACCCGTGAGGGCATGGGCTGGTCGATGCAAGGCAAACGCCCTACCCGCTGGGCTATGGCTCCGCCCCTATATCAGATCAACACTGTATGACCAAAAACCCAAACACATGAACTTTTAATTGTATATCTTTTATTTGTATATCTCACGGTGGTATAATAAAATACTTAAAAAAATAAAATACAGGATCAGATCACTTGTATCACTTATCTTCCCATTGTTCATTGATTTGCTCGAGTGGGCACCAGTAACATCTCCATACGTCCTGTCATGTGCTTGTGTAGCCCAAGGGCGTCTGCTCGGTCCAGGAACATGAAGAGCTTCAAACCATTCCTTCAGGTCATGGGAATGAGGTCTATAATTGTTACTGGTTTTTGGCATATCAAATATGACACGGGTAGCTTGCCAGAGAGAGCTCTTCTCTCCCACCCACTCTCCTCCCAGCCCTGAATCAGATTCGTTTCCCGAGCCTCCCCCGCCTGAAGCTCCAGTTTCAAGAATCAGAGCCCTCTTGACAACCAACCTTCTGCTGTATTTTTCTCTGAAGTAGAAAGGGAAGGTAATGACACACACAGCCTTGCTAATGCAACATTAAGATAAAAAATAAATTATTCATAGGCACAAAAAATAATGTTAAAGTGCTGCCAGTATTTTAATCACACAGTAATACTAGTGACAATTGACTCTGTGCAGACCCTGGAGCGCAACATCACTGCGAGAACTCTGAGCAGCCTTGCAACACTCATCCATGAGGAGGAAGGTCCTGGCCCACGGTCCACACACCACAACACTTTCCCCATCTGCAGAGGCAGACAGAGAGTGTTTTCTGCTTTGGTTACACGCTAGAATCTCCCAGGAAGCAGTTGTCTTTCTGCTATGTTTTGTTTTTTCTTTGTTGTTTTAAGTCACAGCTGGTAGTGCTCAGGGCTTTCTCCTGGCTCTGCACTCAGGAATTACTCCCTGGCTGTGCTCAGGGACCATATTGGGATGCTGTGAATTGAACCTGGGTTGGCCGCATGTAAAAGCAAATGCCCTTCCTGCTATACGATGGCTCTGGCTCCTCTGTTCTGTTTTTATCTATCACCTCCCCCTTCCCTCTGCTGACAGTGATGGCCGAGCATGCGCATCACACCTGGCGGTGGTGCTCACCTCCTCAGAGTCCATGCTACTTGGGGTAATTCTGACACACATCTGGCTTCGTGTGACCAGGAACTGACTCCAGGGTAACAGACAGCAGAGTTGCGAGATGTTTATAGTCGGGCCCCTGAGGATTGAATTCATGGCCTCATGCTTACAAGGCAGGCAACGCTGCAGCCATTGAGCCATCTCTTAGCCACCAGGCAATTATCCTATTTAAAGCAATGCCTAAGCCCCACTTACTTTCTACCCCTACCACTGTCCATTCCTCCTGTTCACCCACCTCCTCGCAGCCACCATTCATGCCTATGACCCTGGTGGACTCGATGCTTCCTATCCCCTCCACCTCTCCCCCAACTCCAGCACTACCCCTGAAATCTTTCCCATACATCAAAAAGAACTGGTTCTACCTTCGGCAATGGAGGAGCAGAAAGTCAAGGTAACGGAAGTGGGGAGTGACTCTGTGAGATGGGCACAGTGTGAGGGCAGGGCCACAGCCTGGGGAGGATGGAAGGCTGGCGTGTGCTTGGCACAGCATCGGTTACTTCTGTCACTCAGCCATCAAGGCACACACGCTCATGCCAGAGTGTCTTTGTCCTCGGTGTCTCTGCTCCTGGGTTTGTGGAACAACTAAATTCTCTGCTGCTTCATGATCCAGGAGGCAGGTGCTGTGACAGGCCCTATTCCGGCATGGGGGAGGTGAGACTCAGCAGCAGTAGCTCGTCCAAGGTTGGTGGCATTTATAGTTAAACCTCAGCAACGCCAATGAGAGATGTGCAAAGGTGATGAGAGGTCAGGGAATGGCGAGTCACAGGCCTCAAACAGGCGCTCCCCACCCCTGACCATTTCACTGAGTTTCCCTTCCTGTGACCCAAATCACTGAGACATGTGACTAGGAGGGAGAGAGTGGACACCTGGCATCTGCACCGCATCTGGTGGGGTCCCAGGCCTGGCATTCCCATGAGGTCTAGCCCTGTTATCCCTGCAAGGGACAAGACATTCAACAAACTAAAGTCAGCCGGTTTGGACAGGCTGAAGGGCAGCCACCCTCATACCACCTGACTGCCATCAGAAGGGCAGCACAGATGCAGCAGGCCCTGGGAGGGCAGGTAGTGACCCCGCTCCGGTGAGAACTGCAGGCCACCAGCTCCTCAAGCTGACAGTGGCTGGATAGCAGATGGAGGCATTTGGGTCTGGACTTTCTCCTTCCCATGTTCCCCCTTTCCCTTCCTGTACCCAGAGTAAGCAGCTGAGTTACCTCCAGTGTCTCAGGGTACGCACACCCCGGGCCCTGAACCAGAAGGGAAACATGACCATCTTCCTGGTTCACTGTATCACTGTATCACTGTCTTCCCGTTCATCATCGATTTGCTCGAGTGGGCCCCAGTAACATCTCCATATGTCCTGTCTCATGCTAGTAGAGCCCAAGGCATCTGCTTGCTCCAGGAACATAAAGAGCCTCAGTCCATTCCGGAATGAGGTCTATAATTGCTACTGGTATTTGGCATATATATCAAATACAACACGGGTAGCTTGCCAGGCTCTGCCGTGCAGGTAGCATACTCTTATGTAGGCATCTCTAAGTCCAGCAATTATTGATGAACCGCGCAGCCGCTGCTTGCCGTTACGAGCCGGGCACTGATAGGCTGGTCTGCTGGGTGGAGGTCTGACCAGAGAGAAGTCCGGATGTGGAAAATGGAGGCCCTCATGGAGTGGGGGGGTCGTCTGGCTTGTTGAGAGGCTCTGCTGTGATGGTGGGCCAGGGCGGAACCCACCATCCCTCCCGGCACCTCGTGAGCGGCTGGTCACAGGGAGAGTCAGTAGCAGCTCTGCCCCATGTCTCCTGGTTAGGGGGTCCCAAAAGTCCAAGTCTCAGCTGGGGAGACAAGACAGAGGGAAGGCACTTACCTTGTATGCAACCAGGATTTGATTCCCTGGCACAAAGCTCAAGCCCTGGCACATTATGTGGCCCCCCAAATCCTACCAGAAATGATCCCGGAGCCACCTGGTCCTTTGCAATCATCATTTCTGCACAGGGGTCTCATGTTTATCGCTCTGTGCTAAGCTCTGTGGATTCCACCGCAGGACCTCTGTGCTCTGCCACCCACGGCACATGGCAGATGGCCTCAGCCTCCACAGCTCTTACGCAGGCCAGCCTCAGTCAGGGGAGCTTCAGGAGGGAGCTGGGGGGAAACATTAGTTTTCCTTAAACAAATGTTTATTGCTGACAATTTTATGGGATAGATTAGTGCCCCGCCTGTTATGAACCCCAATTAGAGCTGTCACATATTTACCGTCTCCTCCTTCATCCTCCACCTTTCCTTGAATCCTCACAGCAGAATGGGAAACATGGTTCTTCCCTTTTCCAGGGAGTAGAGGCTATACTCGGTGGTGGAAACCCCCCCAAATAGATTTTCCTGTGCTAGTGGGGTTTTGAGAATTGTATTAAAGATTTACATACAAAACTTGAAGGCTGAAAGTTAGTTTCCTGTACTGATGGTTCCAGGTCCCTCCCCAGATGGCCAGGCCTCTCTGTTACCCATGAATGACATCTAGGTCCTGTCTCTAACACTCCCCAATCCTATGAAGGACTTCCCCGTCCTGTCCCACGTGGGCTACTCACCTCCCGTGATTGTCACTGGTCCCTGACCCTGGCTGCTCTCTACCACGTCTATACTTTCCCGGAGATGGCCACGGCTGCCCACGTGGACCACATTCCTGTGCTCATACCATTGCTGGACTCCCAGCTGTACCCAGCAGATCCTGTTGCCTAATCCCAGGTTTCCTACACTCTGGCTACAGCCACCTGCAGGTGAGAGTCCCAGGTGCAGCACTTTACCCCCTTCCTGGATGTCCCAGCCCTGTCTGGTGCTGACCCCATCTGACCTTAAGATGCCTGTACTTAGTCCTAACCACCAGCATGCATCCCTACCTGACCTGGAGATCCCGTGGAGAGAGTGTGGAGAGAGCAGCGGGTCCCAGGAATGCTTATTCCAAAGGGAGGAGAGCAAGCCGGCTTCTGAGCCTTTCTGGGAAGGGCCTCCTTTTAGCTAGCAAATCCCATTCTACACCCTGAAAGGATACCTGCTCCAGGGGCTGGAGATTTAAAGTGACCAGGTGCTCTATACCCCAACCTGCTGTATCATTGGTACTCAGGTCTGACTCCTGGCTCTGGGCTCAAGGCTCACTTCTGGCCGACTTTAAGGACCATAAGTGGCAGGGATCAAACCTGGGTAGGCTGCGTGCACAGCAAGTGACTTCTCCACTGTCTTGTTTCTCCAGCCCTGCCCAGTTCTTTCCATTTGACAGAAAAGGGAAGTGAAGCTCAGGAAAGCTTTTGGTTTTGCTCTGAATTCTAGTTCTGGTCAGTGGCCCAAACAGGAGCAACAAGTCACCTCTGCATAAACCCCAACCCAACAGTCAGCTTGGAGCTTCTCAGCTGAAGTCTGTCTGGATTTAAATACTTTCCTCTCCAAGCAGTTAACTAAACGGAAGAAATCCAGGGACAATGAAGCACTAATCCTGGGTTAGTGACAAGCTGCACCCCAGGCAGGAATCTCTGGGACTACACAGCTGAGGAGACCAATGGTTTAATGCCCCCAACCCCCAACTCAGGCACTTTCTGAGGCTGACCCCCACTTTAGGGCCTCCCCTTCTTGTTCTCACCCGTTAAGATGCTAATAGATTTTCTATAGCTGCAGGCAGAGCAAGCCTCTACTGTTCTGAACTAATGTTGAAGTATTAGAAAGACTTCCTGGGAATTCTCTATTTCTTTTCCTTATTTTCCCTTTCAGCCACACACACAAAAAGAACAAAACAGATGACCTAAATCTGCCAGATATCTTTGAAAAGAAGAAACCCCAGGGAGGAACACATTAGCAACTGCACGGCCTGTTGCATTATTACAGAACCGCCAAAAATGTTAAATGGCCAGAAAGTACTTAGAATAGGAAGTTGGTGATTACAGTTTCTGCTGCATTTACCCCCAAACACATACAGTAATTTCATAACACTCTACAATATTTGCAAGATGTAAACAATTACATTGGGTCCCCAGGTCACTCTGAACAGGTGAGAGTCGCCCGAAAAGACTTACTTTTAAATGACAATTTTGAAGATTATGAATTGCCAGAATCGACCCTGCAAGCAAGGACACAGGGGCCCAAAGAGGGTGCAACTCTGGGGGAGTCATTTGTAAATGCCACATGGGCTCTAGAGTCCAGCTCACACACCACTAGACCAGACCACCTTGTGCTCAGCTAAACTGAGTGGTCACTGAAACCAGTAAAATCACTTAAATCCTATGAAAAGCCTTCAAGAAAGAACTTTTTTGTATATGTAAGTGATTATTAGTAAGGCTGCAGGCAGATAGATAAGTGGAGCCCTAGTAATAGTTGTGTGGTATGGGGGGGAGGTGGGACTAGAGGAAGCGGCTAGCCATAAAGTAACCCAAAAGGCATGAGAACCTTTGAGATGCAAATACTGAGCTCTTTGCAGATGGAGAAAATGAACAACTTTTCACATACAGAACCTGAGATACCACCCATGGAAGAGTGGAAGATACACCCCTCAGAGAAAAGCTTCTAGGTTCATGGGTAAGACTATGAAAAGAACCATTAGAGTCCAAGACCTTACTCCAACGACAGCACACATTAACTTTGTTGTATGTAGAGAAAGTCCAAGTCAAAGCCATCTGGAAGACTTCTGGCAGGAACAAAGGCCAGGAAAGGAATATGCAAGAAGACCAGCAACTACTTCCAACCCCATCCCTGCCACCCCAGCAACTCTTACCTAGGGAGAAACCCTATAGAAGCCAACTGAAACCGAGGAAGCTCACACATGTGGTGCCCATGGGCTGCCTGTGCCCATGTGTGTTGCTCAGGGCATGCGATGTCTGAGCACATGTGCCACCACGTCTCCCTTCTTGAGATGTGGACTTTCATATCTAGAGCTGGGACGTGTACTGCGGCTCTCTCCACTCCGGTGAAGCCCTTGTTCTCTCTGGAACATGTTATTCTCTATCTTTCCATGTTTCTCTCTCTTCTTCTCTCTCTCTGTCTCTGTCTCTCTGACTGTCTGTCTGTCTGTCCCTCTGTCTGTCTGTCCCCTCTGTCTGTCTGTCTGTCCCTCTTCCCTCCCCCCTGGAAAAAAAATCCTTCCAAACAGAGTCTGTTATACTTCACTGTGAAGTCAGTGGTCCACGGGTGTCGGGGAGCACCACCGGGGTCCCCCAACAGTGCCGGGAAGCGAGTTCCCTTCTACCTCCGGCCGGCGGGGAATGGATGAAGACTCAGGAATCTGATGTAGTTTTAAAAGGGCTTTACTATCACAGGTTCCAATATACAATCCAAGAGCAGGGGAAAACCTCTGGACTCTGGGTTCCCAGCTAGGCCCCAGCCAGGTGTAGGTCAAGATTGCTGCCACTATGTGTTGAGGCCCAAAAAGAGAATGGAGAAGACTGAGAAGCAAAACACCAAGGGAAGCCGAAATGGCAAAAGGGGGAAAAAAAAGAGCTTCTTTCTTCTTGCAGCTTATTTTATAGCTAGAAATCCGCCCAAACTCCCCAGCCCAGCCCATTCTGGGCTGGGCTATCTAGAGATGAAAACAGGAAAATAGCTCTATAGAAATGTAGCAACTTCAGGAAACCATCTGGTTGTTTACAAGGACCCAGAGCTAATTAAAAGCCTCCTAGCAGAGCTAGGAGAAGCTATAAGCTAAATGTAACTTCCCTGGCAGGAAGGATCAAATGCCCTCAGGTAATTTCTCCCAGCACCTCACCTAATATCTTAAGCCAAGATCTGCCTGGAATTGCCTTTATAGGGTAGAGAAGGGGGTTTCTGAGATGGCATGTCTCTGTACCAAAGACTAATACTAATGCCAGTTAAATATTTCTCCAAGCCTTCACAAGAGTCTCGTCTACTTCATGGTAGTTTTGTATTTTAGTTGCCTTTGAGTTATCAGGGAGCCATGCTTGCTTGCTTGGAGGCAAACAGCATTTCTCTCTGGTCTAATTACTTAGAGATCCAACGTGGCCAGACAAATATGCTGGTGCGATCTAAGCTAGTCCCACGATGATTGTGGTAGCATGAGAGAATATTTATACCAGTCAGTACAGAATACATGGTCAGATAAGACTGCCACATTCAGACTATCCCACTATCTATGAAGTGAGCTGCAGGGAGGCAATCCAGGGCAGATGCAGAGGCCTAGGCTTTTAGGTGTCCTGCAACATACGGGTGCTTATGTGGGGCAGGAGGGGAGAGAAATGGTCACTTTTTCCTGACCCGCCTCTGCCATCTGTGGACCTGCTGGGAGAGCCGGATCCTACCCAGGTCTTGCAGGTTCTTGGCTATGCCTCCGAGAAAAAGAATTTCAGCAGTAAATAAGCAGTGAAGTAAAAATTGATTATATTTGGAGGTCCTGAGGAAGGGAGAGAAGTGAAAGTGAGAAAGTCAAGAGGGAGGCGTGGGCAACACATATGCTCAGATGCCACAGGTGTTCGACCATGTGGGCACATGCAGCGATGGGCTCGGGCAGCATATGCCCTTCCTTGGTTCAAGGTGGCATTTATAGGTTTTTTTTCAAGCTTCCAACGTGGGGCTTCTACCTAGTTAAGAGTCCATTTCTAAGGTGTTGTCAAGGAGATC
>JAJIBD010037333.1:0-12644 GCA_021461705.1 Cryptotis parvus
CCCTAACAACAATCAAAGGGATCTCTGCTGATGAAAATCACAAGAAATATTTTTCTACCCTTTGGCATTAAAATTAAACATAAATAGGAATACATCTTTCCCACAAGTTTAAATATTAACATCATTCGTGATATCCCTATAGTGTCTCCAGAGCAAATGACTTTGAACCTAGGAAACCAAATTTTGCAAAAATTCAAAAGAGATCAAGTGAGTGAAGCCAACTCTGAAAATGGTAAAGGATCAACTTGTCAATTTGCATTTGTGAAAACATTTGAATGACACTTGGCTTTCTTTTTTCTTTTTCTTTTTGTTGAAATGGCATTGGTTTACAAAACTGTAAATATTTTAAGCTTAGGGATATACTGGTACCACACCCATCACCAAAGTGCCAATATTCCTCCACTAGAGTACATAACACTCATCCAGCCCAGTCTTCCCTCAGAACCTTAGTTCTGTGGTCAAAGCCTAAGGATTTGTTTTCTTTGATTTGCTTCTTTTTTTATATTATAAATAAATCGGAAGATTGTTTTACCTTCGACCCAAGTCAGACTGAATATCCACTTATTAATATTTTGTTGCTGTTTCCTATATTCAGAATGAGATGTTTGAATTTTATGTGACGCTCTCTTCAAAGATGAAAGAGAACTGGGTCAAGGGTGGGGAGAAGGCTGCTGGATTATCGTTCAGAGAATGCTGAAAAAAAAGAGAAGGGAAGTTGTGAATGGGTTTTGATTACTGCAGAAAGCCGCTGTGAACTGCAAAACCTCAAGGGGCACCAAGAATTAGACTAGATAAATGGAGCCCTTCCAGACTTCCACAGTGAACAATCTGCTTAGAATAGGCCATAGTGTACTGTTCTCTTTTGTTTGACTTCCCACTATGGAATATCTCTCCAATTTGAAGGGAACCCATGCCAAAGGAAGGAGTCCCAAATTCGTTACTGTTCGCTTGACTTAGACTAGACTCCAAAGTAAGTCAAGACTAGACTCACAGTAAACGAAACCAAGGCTATGACCCAGAATCTAAAAGAGATGACAGAAGTTCAGACTAAGTGGAGATCATCTGAAACAGCAGTAGTGTCAGCCTCGGGATTCATCTCATAGAGACACCGATAGGTAAATTATCCCAGAAAGGGCCAGCCAACACCAGGCCAAGATCTCTGACTCTATGCAGGATGGGGGCAGACTAAGTTTCTCCCCCTGCCAAAGGCCCAGCACCCCATATGCCCACATCCAGGTCCTACCACTGCCAGAGAAATGTCCCAGCCTCAGGACTTATTTCAGAGAGGCCAGAGAGCTTTTGGCAGTGGATCATCTCAGCTCTAAAGCCCCTGTAGCATGCCGCCACATAAGCAGCCCCATAACATCACCAAACTTCACAGAGCTGACAGTCCAGGAAAACAAGAAAATTAGGTGGGAACATTGAGTTGCAGCCCACTAAGTTCAATGAGTGTAACCAATAACGCAAAAGGTCTGACTCACACCTAACAATTTAGCAAATCCTCAGGCCATGACTTTGCCATTAGGAGATCTACGTTGTAATAAGCAGGATGAAATAAATTCATCAGTACCCTGCTAAGGGAGCAAACTTGGGAGTAGGTAGGAAACTAGGGACATTGGTGGAAGGAAGGGCACACTGGTGGTAGGACTGGTGTTGGAATATTGAATGCCTGAAACAACTGTATTGTGAACAACTTTTGCAAGTCAAAACAGCTAGTGGAGGTGTTAGCCGCTGCTCTACTGCTCTCAGGAGTGTGGGTAAGGATATGAGAAGTTGAATCCAATACACAATGCTCATCCTACTGAAGATTCCTGAAGTTAAGTGGCTAGGCCCCCCTGGGATGAACCCAGAACCACAGCAGAGCCTGGCAAGCTACCCATGGTATATTCGATATTCCAAAAAAGAGTAACAATAGTGGACCTCATTCCCAACAAATGGAGACGTTACTGGCGCCCACTCGAGCAAATCAATGAACAACTGGAAGACAAGTGATACAAGTGAAGTGATAAGTGGCTAGGCGAACTCTTAGCCAGTCCACACACTTGGAAAGCAGTGGACCTAAGCAGCAGTTCAGGTGGAAGGACCCCTGAGCAGTCAACCATCCAGCCTACTCCAGGCATAATGCTGGCTCCACCCTCTGACACCCATCACCCTTGCCCCGATCTCCTGCTTCCCAGTGAATCTAGTGGGGATTGATGGTATCAATCCATTTTTTTCTCCCCCATTCAGCTTTTCTGGTTATTTTCGTGAATTTGTTTCTATCATTTCACATTTTGGTCTCTGCTGAAATCCCCTTTCTACTGTCCAGACCACCTGGCTTTATCGTGTTAGGGCCCTTGACAAAGGCCAGACTTCATGAGATGTGTAAAATTAGAAAGGAAAGAATACACTGGATGGGACTCTTACTCCAGCACACTGATAACAGCCATCATTCTCCACATGCTGAATTTTTTTTTAATTTTTTATTATACCACCATGAGACATACAATTACAAAGGTGTTCACAACTGGTTCTTGGTAATACAGTATTCCAGCACCCATCCCTCCACCAGTGCCCCATTTCCACCACCATTGTACCCCCACCCCTCCCACCCACCCCCCAGGCTGCCTCAACAGCAGGTAGCCCTGTTTCTCTCTCTCTCTCTCTGACTCTCTCTCTCTGTCTCTGCATCTCTCTCCCTCTTGTTTTACACATTGTGGCTAGCCCTGCAGATATTTAGAGTTTAAAATTAAGTTTTAAACAGTGTATTTGAGGAGCATCTATCCCAAACCTTTTTTTTTTCTTTTTTGGGTCACACCAGTGATGCCTCAGGGGTTACTCCTGACTCTGCACTAAGGAATTACTCCTGGAGATGCTCAGGGGACCATATGGGATGCCGGATCGAAACTGTGTCAGCCATGAGCAAGGCAAACACCCTCCCCCAATGTACTATGGCTCCGGCATGCAAACCCTTCAATTGGCAAATAAGACTCTCTGAGAAGGAGGATGAGTTGTTGAAGGTCACCTCGCTATTAACAGGCGCTTCTATAAGCCCCTCTCTCTCCCCTGCCTAATTGCATTATTTACATGGCAACATGACTGAGCAGGTTTAACTAAAAAAGGGACATTGGTTACACTGTCCCAGCTGTGCCTAAACACCCACAAGGTTCTTTGCTAAAATCCATTTTGCTAACACATTTCCTGACCCACACTTGAAACATTAAGAACAATATTGTAGAGGCCGTGAAATAGTACAGCAGGAAGGACACTTGCCTTGCATGTGGCTGACCGGGTTTGATTTCCAGCACCTCATATGTTCCCTCCAGTCCCACCAGTAGCAATCACTGAGCACAGAACCAGGCATTTCTCTGAGCACCATTTGGTGTGACCACCAAAAAACAAATAAACAACAACAAAAAAGGAATTTTAAACCACAGAATCTCAATCAATTAAAAAAATAAAGAAAAATATTGTAAAATATTTTGAGCATGAAGAAGTTAGGGTTACATACTAACTTAGGGATAACTAAGTTAGGGATACAGACGTGCTACAATGTGGCTGCTAGGATGAAGCAGCCAGACCAGAAGGTAGATGCAGACCAGAAGGGGAGATGCAGGAAGTGCAAAACAGACACAGAATCGCTGCCCGCAACAGTCATGGATACTTTTTGCCTCTTCAGCTAAAAAGTCTTTGGCCTGAAAATTCCATAAGAGAGGTGGGTGTGGTACTATAATGAAAAGCAGCAGAGACTCAACTTAAGAATATTTTGTTTTGGGGCCGGAGCTATAGCCCAGCGGGTAGGGCGTTTGCCTTGCACGCGTCGGCCCTATGCCAGCCTGGGTTCGATCCCCAGCATCCCATATGGTCCCCCGAGCACTGCCAGGAGTAATTCCTGAGTGCAGAGCCAGGAGTAACCCCTGAGCATCGCCGGTGTGACCCAAAAAAGAAAAAAAATATTTTGTTTCATTGTCTTCAATGATTCTTCTCTTCAACTTGATTTTCAGGATAGAGAACATCAAGGAAAGAACTAAAAATTATATCCTCCATTTTCTCTAATATTGAAGGGTATAACTTTTAGTGAAAAAATACCAAATTTTGTCAGAAATATTTTCTTTTTTTTTATTTTTCTTTTCTTTCTTTTTTGATTTTTTTTTTAATTTTATTTTTTTATTTTTTTTTAATTTTTTTATTCTTTATTATACCACCGTGAGACATACAATTACAAAGGTGCAATTGGTTCTTGGTAATACAGTATTCCAGCACCCATCCCTCCACCAGTACCCCATTTCCACCACCAATGTACTCCACCCCCTCCCACTCACCCCCAGGCTGCCTTAATAGCAGGTAGCCCTGCTTCCTCTCTTTCTCTCTATCTCTGCATCTCTCTCCCTCTTCTTTTTACACATTGTGGCTAGCCCTGCAGATATTTATTTATTTATTTATTTATTCCACCTTTTCTCCTTTTTCCTTTTTTTAATTGAAGGATGCTCATGTGGAGTCCTGGCTCCACAGGGTTCCAAGATGCACCCTCCACCCGAACCCATCTCCCATCACCAACGTCCTGTCTCCCCCCCCCCTCCCGAATCCCAACCACCCGGCGGGCTCTATATGTCATCTCCTTCCTCTGTATATCTCCCTCTCAGCAAACCCTCCTGCTGTTCGCGGGAATGCAGTGTACCAAAAAACATCATTGTTTCACCACTCCTAGGTCCGCGCCGCAGGCGCCGCGACCCTGGGCTCAAACCGGCTTTGCTGGTCCTCTGGTCGTGGGACATTTTCCCAGCGTCTGGACAACGAAAATGGTGGCTAGTGTGGTGGACGAGTCCCATCCGGCTGCTTCTGGGACCCCCCGGAGGTGACGGGCCCACTCCCAAAGCCCATCTGCCCCTCCTCGGGGGTTCCATAGTCAGCTGAGGCCCGGCGCGAGCCAGGCTCCCGCCTCCCGAGCGCCGTCTGCAAGACTCTTTTGATTTATTTTTTGGTTTGTTTGTTTTGGTCACATCCAGCAGTACTCAGGGGTTATTTCTTTTTTTTTTTTTCTTTTTTTTTCATGATTCATATCTTGTTTAGAGCAACTTTTCTTTTTTTTTAATTTTTTTTATTTTTACAATTACAAAGATATACAATTAAAAAGTTCATATTTGGGTTTTGGTCATACAGTGTTCCAGCACCCATCCCGCCACCAGTGCCCATCTCCCACCACCAACGCCCCGGTTCCCCTCCTCCCTCCCCCAGCCCCCTCCTCCATGGCAGGTTCTTTATTTCTTTCCATTTCTCTCTCTTTCTTTTCCTTTCCCTCCAGACTATGGATTACAGAACATACATTAAAGGGTTGTCATGTGTATCTTTTTGCCTCTATTTAATGCTCAGTTCTAGGTTGGCATTAGTACCCTCGACAATTGTTAGCACACAATTATAGGGGCTGGAGCAATAGCACAGCGGGTAGGGCATTTGCCTTGCATGCAGCCAACCCAGGTTTGATTCCCCGGCATCCCATATGGTCCCCAAGCATCATCAGGAGTAATTCCTGAGCGAAGAGCCAGGAATAACCCCTGAGCATTGCTGGGTGTGATCCCCCCCCAAAAAAAAACCAATATTTTCAATTATATATCTCACACAGGACACTAAGACACCAAGGTAGGAGAAACATTAGCAGTCAACCACAGAATCCCTCAAACTCAGAAGTTAGCAAAATTTTCCTATTAAAAGCTAGATAAGTAAATATTTAAAAGCTATACAATGACAGTCACTATCACTATCACTATCTTCCCGTTAATCATCTATTTGCTAGAGTGGGTACCAGTAATATCTCCATATGTCCTGTGTCATGCTAGTCAATGACAGTCAAGCCAGTCATAATTGCTCGGTCCTGATAGTGGTGAAAGCTTTGACAAATGTAAGCAAATGGAAGTGGAAATTTCTCAAAAACAAAAAAAAATTATTTTAAAACAGGAGTGGATTAGAGCGATATCACAGTGGATAGGGCACTTTCTTGCATATTACATATGGTCAGTCCAGGTTTAATCTCTGGCACCCTAGATAGTTCCCTGAACATAGGCCAGGAGTAAACTTTGAGCACCATCAGATGTGGTCCAAAAATGAAAAAATAAATCCATACATACTTGTGTGTGTGAGTGTGTGTGTGGAGAGAGAGAGAGAGACGTTGTTCATGAATGAAAGAATAACTAATTAAAATGGGCATTTTACTTAAAGCAATCTATAGAACTATTGTAATTGCCAGAATACCAATGGCATTTTTTTTTGCCTTTTTGGGTCACACCGGCGATGCTCAGGGGTTACTCCTGGCTCTGCACTCAGGAATTACTCCCTGGCGGTGCTCGGGGACCATATGGGATGCCGGGGATCGAACCCGGGCCGGCACAGGCTGGTCAGCGGCAAGGCGAACGCCCTACCCACTGGGCTATCGCTCTGGCCCCCAATGGCATTTTTCAAAGACATAGAACAAAAAAAAACTAAAATTTTCAGCTGATCACAAAAAAAAAAATCCCTAAAATTTTCAATTGATCAAAAAAAAAATTAACCAGGGAAATTTCCAAAGAATAAAAAAGTGAGGCAACATTTCCCCTGGCTTCAAAATATACTGCAAAGCACTTATAATTAAAATAGTACAATATTAAAAACAAAATCAGGTAGGTGTCAGAGTGATAGAACAGTGAATAAGGCATTCGGCTTGCAAGTGGCTGACCCAGATTCAACCCCAGGCATGCCACCTGGTCCCCCAAATTCTACGAGAAGTGATCCCTGAGCACAGAACGGGGATTAAGCCCTGACCAACACCGGGTTTAGCAGAAACATCATGTATAGAGTGGGGGATGCGGCTTTGCATGCATGAGATCTGGAGTTCAGCCCATGGAACTGAAGAGTAAATAAAAAGTAAATCAGGTATAAAACTTTGATGTTTATGACAATCTAATCTATGATAAGGGAAAAGGAACTAAAAACCACACAAAGGAAAAAAGAACGCTTTCTTTAACAAATGGTTTTGGGAAAACTGGACTGCCACAGGTAAAAAATAAAAGAAGAAATTAGATCACTTTAATACTATACTAAAATTAATGGATCCATTTTAATAATTAATTCAATTATCAAAATTAATTTTTAAAATATTTGGATATTCAAGCAAAAACTATAACAAACATAAAATAGGCAATACACTCAGGACCTCAATATCAAAAATATATTTGGAGCCACAACACTAATGAAAAGAGAATCAAAAGCAAGAATAAACAAATGGGGGGTGATACAGCTGGTCAGGCATTTGCCTTCCACATTACCAACCCGTGCAATCCCCTGCATCCTAAGCAACCGCCAGGAATAATTCCTGAGTGCAGAGCCAGGGTAACCCTTGAGGGTCACTGGGTGTGACCCAAAAAAAATAAATAAATAAACAAACAAACAAATGGGATTAAACTAAATTTTAAAAAATTTATAAAGCAAAAGGAGCTGCTACAAAAACCAAAAAGGCAGGGTCCGGAGCTATAGTATAATGGGTAGGGTAATTGCCTTGCACATGGCCACCCTGGGTTCAATCCCTGTCATCCATCCCTTTTGGTCTCCCCGAGTATTTCCCTGTCATCCATCCCTTTGGTCCCCCGAGTATTGCCAGGAGTGACTCCTGTGTACAGAGTCAGGAATGCCCTGAGAATCCCCGGTGTGACCCAAGAAAAAAAGAAAACAAAAGGCAACCCAATAATGGAAAAATATTTACACATCATATGTCTTACAAAGGGTAAATGTTCAAAAGACATAAGTTACACCCGGTTAAAAACCAACAACAATCAAAACTGGGTAATAGAAACAAATTTTAAAGTGTTTAGCATCATTATTAGGGAAATAGAAATCAAAACCACGCGCATGAGAATAGCCTATAGTAAAATGATTGAGAGTCTGGGAAGAAACTCCACTTGCCCTGAATTCAGTCACTGGCACCACATGCCCACTAAAACCACCAAGTGTGACTCTGCAGCAACAAAGCACCACCGAGCTGAAACACAGAGCCAGTCAAACATTGCCAAAAGTGACCCCACGCCCTTTAGCACCCACCCCTACACAAAAAGAAAGTCTGGAAACAAGTTTTGATGAGGATACGGAGTAAAAGCAACCCTGATCACTGTTGGTGGGAATGTCCATTGGCACAGCCTCTGTGGAAAACCATACGGAGCATCCTTCAAACAAATAAAAATGGAAATGCCCCTAAGGTCCAGCAATACTACTCAGACATTTACCTGACGTGTGTGAAAGCGCCAATTTGAAAGGATATTTGCATGCCTGTGTCCATAGCAGCATTACTCACAATAGCTAACCCAGAATCAACCTCAGTAGCCATCAGCACCCATAAGCAGTAGCCATCAGCAGGTGTCACGCGTAAAGATGTGCTACTCAATGAAATTCCACTTGACCATTAAAAGATGAAAGTTGGCACAGTTCAAGGACTGGAGTGTATGTTTTGCATGCCGGAGGGACTGGTTAGATAGCTGGTACTGCAGGGTCTCCCAGAGCACCACTGGATGCGGCTCACAAGAAAACAAAAAACCTTTTTTTTAAGAATTTTTTTTAAATATATTGGGGCCAGAGCGATAGTCCAGCGGGTAGAGCATTTGCCTTGCACGCGGCCGGCCTGTGCCAGCCCGGGTTCGATCCCCGGCATCCCATATGGTCCCCCGAGCACCACCAGGAGTAATTCCTGAGTGCAGAGCCAGGAGAAACCCCTGAGCATTGTCGGGTGTGACCCAAAAACAAAACAAAACAAAAATATACATATATATATATATATATATATATATATATATATGATTTGGGGACAAAATGGATGAATTTGAGATGAATATGCTACATAGAATAAATAAGGATGTGCGGGGCCAGAGTGATAGTCCAGAGGGTAGGGGTGTCGCCTTGCAGGCAGCTGATCCGGGTTCGATCCCCAGCATCCCATATGGTCCCCTGAGCACTGCCAGGAGAATTCCTAAGCACAGAGCCAGGAGTAACCTCAGCATTGGAGGGTGTAAACTCCCTCAAAAAAAGAAAAAAAAAAAAAAGAAAAATAAATAAGGGATGTGAAAGACAACTTAAAAAACAGTAAGATTTCACTCAAATGTGGCATATAAATAAAGCAACAAAAAAAACCCTCCTAGACTCAGTGAAAACTCCAGTGGTTACCAGAGGGCAAGGGGAGGATGGAAAGAACAGGTAACAGGGTTGATTTGGCATGGGAGGGTCCTGGACCCCTGGGCGGGGAGGGGTGACAATTACACACATATGGGGTATGAAGCCAAACACTGCAATCCCATTATACTATAAACTAATGATACTTAGATTCTAATTATTCAAACTGCCAACGCTGGTCCTGTGGGTCCTAGTTTGCTGATGCCCAATGATCAGAACGCATCCTCCAATAGCTACACAGTCTATGATCAGATTCTTTTTTGTTTGTTTGTTTGTTTGTTTGTTTGTTTGTTTGTTTGTTTTGCTTTTTTAGGTCACACCCAGCAATGCTCAGGGGCTACTCCTGACTCTGCACTCAGGAATTACTCCCTGGAGGTGCTGGGGGACCATATGGGATGCCGGGATCGAACCCAGGCTGGTACAGGCAGGCCACGCGCGCAAACGCCCCTACCCGCTGGGCTATCGCTCCGCCCCCAATTTTTTTTTTTTTACTTTATTTTAACACCCTGGTTTAGGGGCCAGAGCAATAGTATAGCGGGTAGGGTGTTTGCCTTGCATGCAGCCTACCTGATTCCATCCCCGTATCCTATATGGTCCCCTCTGCACCACCAGGAGTAATTCCTGAATGCAGAGCCAGGAGTAACCCCTGAGCATCGCCGGGTGTGACCCACAAAAGGAAGCAATAACAAAATTAGATAGATAGGATAGATAGATAGATAGATAGATAGATAGATAGATAGATAGATAGATAGATAGATGACAGACAGACAGACAGACAGACAGACAGACAGACAGACAGACAGACAGACAGACAGACAGACAGACAGACAGACAGACAGACAGACAGATAGATAGATAGAGATAGATAGATAGATAGATAGATAGATAGATAGATAGATGATAGATAGATAGATAGATAGATAGATAGATAGATAGATAGATAGATAGATAGATAGATAGATAGATAGATAGGATAGATAGATAGATAGATGATAGACAGACAGACAGACAGATAGATAGATAGAGAGAGAGAGAGAGAGAGATAGACAGACAGACAGACAGACAGACAGACAGACAGACAGACAGACAGACAGACAGACAGACAGACAGACAGACAGACAGACAGACAGACAGACAGACAGACAGACAGATAGATAGATAGATAGATAGATAGATAGATAGATAGATAGATAGATAGATAGATAGATAAACACCCTGGTTTACAAAGCTATTCATAATAGTTTTTTATGGAATATTTATATTCCAACACCAATCCAACCACCAGAGTAACTTTCCCCTCCACTATTGTCCCCATTTTCCCAACTCCTTCAAGCACATAATACATTGATTTGCATTGCTTGTTACAACCATATGGCTAAAGGAATTATCAAAAAATACTTGAGTCAAAGAAAATTTTTGAAAATTGTTATAACTCACCACGGAGTTGTTAAGTCTTTGTTTGATTTACTGAGCTGTTCCAAGCCCCGGCTGAACCTTCTGTGTTGTTTTGTTTGTTGAATTTAGTTGGCGTCTATGTTACTTTCTCATCTAATTTGGTATGCTCCTATTGGAATTTCACTACTATGGCCAGACTTTTGAAATCCTGCCCCTGAACACCTTTCAAAGAGTAACATCATTCCATTGAACCAGAGGTGGTAATTACTGCAGCAACAGACAACATCCTGGATTTTCCATAAACAATAACAGGCAGAGGGCTCTGTTTATGGGGGAGTAAAACCTTTCTGACACATTCACATTGTGGGACCATCTTCACCTATACAGAGGACAAAAGCCTTGTCGCTCCCCCTGCGGGTCCCTCTATGTAACAGGTACCACATTGCAATTCAGTGCCCAGAATTAGTATGCAGGGACTCAGCCCCCTTTTCTTGCATTCTTGCCTGAAAAAACCAGGCGGCAGCCGCACAGTGACAGCACGAGAATAACTAACTTGTCATCCTGGTAATAGTCTAACTGCATATAAGTGTCTGTCATAATGAAAATTGGTCTCTTCCATTTCAATTTATTTTGTCAACAATCCAAATGGAGCCTGAATATATCTTCCAACACCACTGCACGCAGACCAAATAGGAAAGAGAACTTTCAAATGAACCTCATCATCATACGACTAAATATTTACATTAAAAAAGATTCTCTCTTCTGGAAGGCATCCCAGCTCCACTGTTCTCCCCCTGCCAGTACACCTGCAGCTTTTTGTAAACTAATTAAAGAACTCCAGAAAACACATTCGAAAGGGCCTCAGCAAACAGATGCACACTCCATTAATTAAACAAGCCAGAGCAATCACCCAGGCTGTAATTGGAAAATGTGCTTCTTTCCCTCCATTTTAAGGCAATCACAGTTTTTTGCAAATGTTTTTTGATAGTTTCTCAAAAGGGAAAGTCGGCTAGCAGCCGGCTCTGGCTTCCCTCCAGTGGGGTGGGGAGGGGGCAGATGTTTGAGAAAGGTCGGAGGTATGAAGCATCACCCAGGTTCGCTAATTAGCTCCTCTGCCCTTCCTCTCCCCTCCCGAAGACTGTGCTAATGAGAAGAGAAGTTTAAGTGCTGAAAAGAAGGTAAGCTTGATAATGCTACTTAAAAGCACAAAACCGTTCCCATGCAGTGCACTCCGAGCTCTAATTGGGGGGGTGCTCGGTAGGCTAAGGTGCGCGCAGAGGCAGTTCCAAATGAGAGCCCCGCTCTTCTCTGAGCCCTCATGGTCCATAGAACCAGGGTTGAAAGCAGGAAAGAATGGAGAAGCAAATAGCGTGGAATTTCCAACATACTGGTCTTTGCGTCCATCAATGGCTTCAAAAAGAGGCCTTGTCTTGGGACCCCAGAGATAGCGCATTTGCCTTGCACGCAGCCTACCAAGATCCCATACGGTCCTCGGAGCAGTCAGGGAGTAATTCCTGAGAGCAGAGCCAGGAGTAACCCCTGAGCATTGACAGGTGTGACCCAAAAATGAAAAAGAAAAGAAAGAGGCCTTGTCTTAACCAGAACGCCCTGAGTCATGGGGTTAATTAACCTAGTCTTTGGCTTCCCATGCAGGATTTACAGGTACCATAACCTCTAGGGTGCCAAGATACTGTTCTCAGCAAGAAGCCCACTGTTCTCTACTTCCGTAGTCAGTAGATGGGGCTGCTTTCCTGAGGAGCCTCTGACAGAGAGCACTGGAAGGGAAACTGAAAAGCTGGAGAAGGAAGAAGGGGTTTGCCCTTTCGTGTTTTGCTCTTTCTTGTTAGTCCCAGTAATGTCCCTTCATTCCAAAGGCAATTGTTCCATTATCTGGTCTCTTCCAGCACTTCCAGAAATAAATTCATTACAATCCCTCATTACAATCCTCCATTGCAGGGCAGACCGGCACCAGCTGACTGTGTATTTGTCCTTACGGTTCTGAGTCCAGTGCCAGAGGCCCCTCCTCTACATCATCTCATTCATCACCTCAAGTTTATTCTCTAGCCCAAAGACTAATCTAGGATTTA
>JAJIBD010037340.1:0-11821 GCA_021461705.1 Cryptotis parvus
TTCAATAAGTATGGAATGAGGTCCATACTTATTACTGGGTTTTGGCGTATAAAAATAAAAACACAGGTAGCTTGCCAGGCTCTGCTGTATCAGTGGTATACTCTCAGTAGATGGCTCTCATCGCAAGCATTTACTAATGAACCTCAACCGGGAGAGATCAGCTTTTCTCTTGGGTGGAGCTCTGAGGAGCCGTGGAGTCCGGATGTTGAGAATGACTGACCCCATGGTGTGGGGATTCCTTGGCTTCTGCGAGGCTCACTGGGATGAAGGGTTATGGCTAGAACCTGCCTAGAACTATATACAGTGCATAAATGTGAAAGATCATGGGAATGACCTGGTCCTAACTTCCAGTACTATCGAACACTGTCACATGGCCGCTCCAGCGAGATGTGGGTCTGGAGTGTTCTCTCTTCTGGGGTTGCACCCACGGACATGGAGGTGGAGGAATGGGAGGAGGGGCCCAAATCCCCGCTCCAAGTCCGGCCAGCGTGGCCCTCCCCAGCATGTGTGAGCGAACCCTTGAGCAATGCTGAACTCAGCCCGGGACTGGCCAAGCCCTTAGCACCCTCCGGAGTAATCCTGGGATTACTCCCGAATTTCAGGATACTGCCCTGGATTCTTCTAGATTGGAAGTTTCCAAACTTACTGGCTCCTAACCTTTCTCCGGGAAAACGGTGCTCAGTGCCCCTGAAAGAATGAGCCTGTCAATTGTACCTGAGGCCGCTGCACCCCCTGGGCACTGCGGGCACCCAAGCGGAGGTAGCGCCACCTTGGGGGCAGTTTTAGTCAAACAGGACTGCAATGGCTTCTGGCAGGAAGCAGGCAAAGCTGACCAGTATTCAGAGCCTTCTTTATTCAGTCTGCAGAGCTCTGAGAACCACTGACAGCCCTAGGCAGCAGCCTGAGAGTTTGGGGTGATCTGCCTGCAGCACCCTGCGTAAGCCTGCCTGCCAGGCAATCAAGTACCAGTGTGATAAGTAACCCTTTCCTCGCAGGTAAAGAACGCCCTGCAGAGTGTCTTGTGTTTGGACCCAGCTGCCAGTGCTCAGGGCTTACTCAAGAGCCTAACCCTGGTCCTATGTGATACTCTGGGAAAGTGACTTTTGACTGACAGGTAACAGCCTTGTATCAAGCCAGGCTTTAATTCAAGCCCTGCCAAGTGTGTTTTGGTTTGGAGCCATCCTCATGGTGCCTCGAGGGCGAGGCCCACCTCACTGTGCCCGAGGGTACACTCTGAAGAGATAGAACCATATGCCTGCCAGAGAGGAAGTACAGGTTGGGCGCTTGCCTGCACGTGGTCCACCTGGGGTCAATGCCCAGCGCCGCATATGGTCAGTCCCCTGAGCCTGCCAGGAGCAAGCAGTGCTCAAAATCACTGATTTTGGGGGGCCCCAAAATATTGAAAAAGCCAAAGTAATAGAACATGTGCAGAGTATGCATTTGACCCCCCAGCTCTTTTTTTATTTTTATTTTTATTTTATTTATTTATTTATTTTGCTTTTTTGGGTCACACCCAGCAATTCTCAGGGGTTACTCCCTGCTCTGCACTCAGGAATTACTCCTGGCGGTGCTCAGGGGACCATATGGGATGCCGGGGATCTAACCCGGGGCCAGCACAGGCCGGCCGCATGCAAGGCAAACGCCCTACCGCCCAGCTCCCTTTTTAATACCTTTACTAGCAGTAGTGACATGTTTCCTGACATGCGGGCATGGCTCTTGGTGACCTTGTGAGAAGGCTGGACAGTGGGAGGCGGTGGGGGCAGCCTTGCAGGGGAGAGGGAAGCTCACAGCAGCCACGTGACTGGGGAATGGACCCCGCTCAGCCCTGAGCTCCAGAGGCAGGAGAGATCGTTTCGTCCCAAGAGGGCACTTGCCTTGTTCCGTCCAAGAGGTGCACAGGATCAAACCCTGGCTAACCTGGGTTTGATCCCGCATCCCAGATGGTCCCCGAGGAGTCACGAGTAAGCTCCGAGCAACGACTGGGTGGGACCCAAAACCCAAAGGAAAGAAAAAATTGTCCCCGAATTCTTGTCGACTAGTGAAAAGATTCAGCCCCTAACTCTGAATTCAGTTCAGCAGGAATAATGCAGGTCTTCCAGCCCAGCCCCGCCCAGCACGGCTTTCTGATGGCACGGCAGTGTTCTTTTTTTTTTTTTTCTTTTATGGAAACTATCCATATACATTTTCATTTATTGTAGGATCTAATAACATAAAAACACACGAAATTATAATATTGATACTAAGGATACAAGAAACCAAATTTCTAGCATAGGCCGGAGCGATAGCCCACGGGTAGGGCTTCCTTGCAGCGGCCGCCCATGCCGCCCGGTGCGATCCCGGCATCCCATATGGTCCCCTGAGCACCGCCAGGAGTAATTCCTGAGTGCAGAGCCAGGAGTAACCCCTGAGCATCGCGGGTGTGACCCAAGAAAAAAAAAAAAAAAAAAAATTTTCTAGCATAATTTTTTTTTTTTTTTTTTTTTTTTTTTTTTTTTTTTTTTTTTTTTTTTGGGTCACACCGGCGATGCTCAGGGGGTTACTCCCTGGCTCTGCACTCAGGAATTACTCCTGGCGGTGCTCGGGGAACCATATGGGATGCCGGGATTGAACCCGGGCCAGCATAGGCCGGCCGCGAGCAAGGCAACGCCCTACCCGCTGGGCTATCGCTCCGGCCCCTAGCATAATTTTTTCTGATTTCTCTTACTAAGTGAATGATTCCAAATTAATATCCCTGAGGATCTTTAAGTAAGACTTAAAAAGGGAAGAGAAGAATTTTTGGATCATTTCATATTAGACAAATTGATTCAGAAAAATAAGGGTTTCTAAAATCCATATAAACTGAGAATTAATGATTTCTCCAAATATTATAAAGTTAATCCTCTACAAAAGAAAATCAATGACATTATTAAAAGTGTACAGGCAAATAAAAGAAATCTCCCAAATTCAGAAGTGAGTAACAGATTTGCATAGATTCCCCATAAGGATGCTTCCCAACAACAAGCTAATAGTGCTACATGATACAGAATCATCAATAAATGAGAAACATTCTAAATATCGACACTCCCATTTCTATATTAGCATCTGTAACAAGTGAAATTAGCTCCCCCACGGGGCCAAAGCAATAGTACAGCGGGACGGGTATTTGCCTTGCACGAGCTGACCTGGGTTTGATCTCCGGCCCCATGTCATCTGGGCACCACCGTATTGATCCCTGAGCATAGAGCTAAGAATAACCCTGAGCACTGCTGGACATGGACCCCACAAAAAATTAGTTTTTAGATCTAAAGAGCTGACAATATTTCAATTTTATGGATAGGAAACATTTTGAGCTACTTACTGAGCAACTATGTATATGGAGTCAGCTCACATTTTGAGATAATGTGCGTGCTGAGTTCCGTCCCTTAGTGCTTTTGCTCATCCTTACGGAGGAATGAATATACTATATAAGCCGTCTCAGAATCTGCTAGAATGGAGAACTTCATTTCCAGCTATATTAGGGTTACAGAGATCAGAAGTATCCATTCCATGCAATCAATAAGAAAAGTGAGGGAAATATTAAACAACTGTTTCTGTACATGCCTGAATTCTCAGCAAAGACCTAAGCTCCCAAGCGGGGAGAAACAGTCAACATGAGCAACACATGGCCCCAGCTTTCCCCCGGGCGGCTGCACGGCTCACCTGGGGGGGACCAACCAGATGCAGGGTTGTGGGGCAGACTGGACTTCAGAGCAGGAGGTGTGAGCTTGTAGGAAAGAACCAGAGATGAAACCACTACTTACAGGAAGCGCTCCAGAAATCCCATAGCGCGTCTGATTATTGGATTGTGCATGCACAGAAGCTTGGGCGGGGGTCCAGGGGGTGCTGGAAGGTGTGGCGTGTGGATTTCACAAGTCAGGGAAATAACTGAAAACACAAAGAGCTCACCAACGTTTGCAGGAATGTGAGATATTTTGAGTTTGAACCTGTCAGCATCAAGACGGCACACTGCCCACTAACAGCATTGTCCAGCAAGACCACACACTGCTAAGGTGTAGGTAAAGCACTGTCAGGCAGCACTAGTTAAGCCCTTAGAAACACGCTGCTTAATGCTTGGCTTCTCGACTGGAGGCGATAGCACAGCGGGAGGGGCATTTGCCTTGCATGTGGCCGACTGACCCAGGTTTGGTCCCCGGCATCCCTTACGGTCCCCCGAGCACCGCCAGGAGTCATTCCTGAGCACAGAGGGCAGGAGTGAGCCTGAGCATCGCCGTGGTGTGACCCAAAAAGCAAAAGAAAAGAAAAAGTTAGCTCCTAGAATCTTCAACTGGGGTCACCTCCACGAGTGTTGAGATCATTGAAAATGTGGTGAACGGCAACGTGCAGCTATAAAAGACGACTCGGGAGACAACCCGATGAATCCGGGAGTTGCTGGCCTGGCTCGCTTGTGTTGTGATTCTCGTGCCAGAGACCGGAGCATTTGTGAAGCCCTGCTCTAGAGAACTGAACAATCCGAAGCCTACCGGCCTTTGGGTTTGGGGTCACAGCTGGGGGGTGGTCAGGACTTACACCCGGCTCTGCACTCAGGTCAGGGACCATCATTGTGCCACGGGTTGACCGGCGCCAGCGTGGGAAGGTAAGCCCCTTACCACTGTTCCGCTCCAGCCCAGGTAGGGCTGCCCATGGTCGCGTGTTCAGCGTGAGTCACCGGCCACACAAGACCACTTGCTTACTGTGAATAAACAGGTCACGAGCTCAGATTTCATGTTTTGCTAATATTGAAAGTCACATAGGAATAGTGACTGTCTGTCCTCACTTGGGACCTCGATGGCTACTTCTTGTCACCTAGGAATTTTTTCTTTTGATTTTGGGTCACACCCGGCATGCCAGGGCTTACTCCCTGGCTCTGCACTCAGGAGTTATTTCTGGCGGTGCTCGGGATGCTGGGGATCGAACCCTGGTCACCCATATGCAAGATAAGCGCTCTCCCCTGTGGTATCGCCCCGCCCCACCTAGGACCGTTTTTGAAGATGTTTGTTTCCAGGACCTGAAGGAACAGCCCAGAGGCTTCGGCTGGGTCCTGGGAGTGTCTCATCACCATTAAGTCCCTGAGTCGTCACACACTGGAGCAGGGCGGGGCATCTTCACTGTGGCCCGTGTCTGTGAGCGCCACAGATGCAGCCCGTGACCCGTGTCTGAGTGCCACACGGATGCAGCCCGTGACCCATGTCTGAGTGCCACACGGATGCAGCCCGTGGCCCGTGTCTGAGTGCCACAGGATGCAGCCCATGGCCCGTGTCTGAGCGCCACAGATGTGGCCCGTGTCTGAGTGCCACACGGATGCAGCCCGTGGCCCGTGTCTGAGCGCCACAGATGCAGCCCGTGGCCCGTGTCTGAGTGCCACACGGATGCAGCCCGTGACCGCGGTTCTGTAGCGCCACACGGATGCAGCCCGTGACCCATGCCTGTGAGCGCCACACGGATGCAGCCCGTGACCCATGTCTGTGAGCGCCACATGGATGCAGCCCGTGACCCGTGTCTGAGTGCCACCACGGATGCAGCCCGTGGCCCGTGTCTGTGGAGTGCCACATGGATGCAGCCTGTGACCCGTGGTCTGTGAGCGCCACACGGATGCAGCCCGTGACCCATGTCTGTGAGCGCCACATGGATGCAGCCCATGACCCGTGTCTGAGTGCCACACGGATGCAGCCCGTGACCCGTGTCTGTGAGTGCCACACGGATGCAGCCCGTGACCCGTGTCTGTGGCGCGCCACACGGATGCAGCCCATGACCCGTGTCTGAGTGCCACACAGATGCAGCCCATGACCCGCCTGAGCACCATGTGGATGCAGCCCCCTGTGACATGTGTGAGGCCTTGGCTGGCCGGGCAGTGTGGCCCCTGGCCACCAGAATGTGCACAGCACCACAACTACGGAGCGACCGCAGGGCCTGAGCAACAGCACGTGGGAGAGCCCCTTACCTTGCAAGGCGCAGCCCTGCCTCGACCTCCAGCTCCTCACATGACCCCTGGGCTCCAACCGTGATCACTCAACATAGAGCTGGGAATAAACCCTGAACACTGCCAGGTATTTTTGGGGGACCACCCCCAAAAAAAGTGAGACCCGGGTTGGAGGGATAGCCCAGCGGGTAGGGCGCTTGCCTTGCACGCGGCCAGCCGGCCCGGGTTCAATCCCCGGCATCCCATATGGTCCCCGAGCACCGCCAGGAGTAATTCCTGAGTGCAGAGCCAGGAGTAACCCTGAGCATTGCCGGGTGTGACCCAAAAAAAAAATAAATAAATAAATAGAAATAAAATAAAAATTAAAAAAAAAAGTGAGACCCAAGAAAGTGCCACCACCAACCAAAAGTGCAACCTACAGTGAATCCTGGTGCTCAGGCCCTGGCCAGCACCGCAAGAATCAAATATGCGCACCAGAGCCCGCCACGGTGTGTGGCTGCTGGTACTGCCACAGCAAAGGGGGACAAATAAGAGAACATGCCTGTTCCCAACTTCCGTCCACCCAGGTGATTCAAAAGTGCAGTTGAAGTCAACCACTGCCGTGGACCGTCGCCCTGAGGGACAGTGCAGGCAGTGGTCACTGTTGGGGGAAGTGTTTTCTCAGAGAACTAGACTGGAAGCCATAATGATAGGTCAGCGGGCGGGCACTTGCCTTGCATGCAGGTGACTCAAATTTAATCCCGGGGGCTGGAGCAATAGCACAGCAGGTAGGGCGTTTGCCTTCCACGCTGCCTGCCTGGGTTCGATCCCGGCATCCCATATGGTCCCCCCGAGCTGCCAGGAGTAAATCCTGAGCGCGCGCCGGGTGTGACCCCAAAAAAGCAAAAAAAAAAAAAAGAACAGGTCAAGCCCGATGGAACCAGTCTTCCAGGGCCTGCAACCTTTTGCTACTCGGGGAGGGCGGGAAGGTTGGGGTCGCCCCCTACAGTGCTCAGGACCTTACGGTACTGGGAAATCAGCTAAGGGTCAGCCACATGCAAGGCAAGTGCCCCACCCCGTACCGCCTCCCTCGGCCCTGCCACCCAATCTGAATGCTGATAACTTTTTCCTCAGCTGGGGAACTTTCCCGAACTTTCCCACAAAGTCCCCCAAAATTAACAGAGAAGACACTCCCAGGAGGTGGTCGAAGGAAAACACCAAAGAACCCATGAAGTCACAGTTTATCAAGGCTCCCACCCACCCAGGCCTGTCTGGTGGGGTCTAGGCCCCTCAGAACCATCCCCCCACACCCTTGCCGGCAGGGAACCCCTTCAACGACCAAGGGGGTAAAGTCTACAGGTGACCAGTCATCAGGATCTGAGAAATACCAGAAAATAAAGGCATTTTATTATGATTTTCCATCGGTCACGTGGTCGCGTCCCTCTACTGGGCCTGGACCGTCTCCTCCAGCCTCTCCAGACGCCTTCTGTAGCTCCTGCACCGTCGCCTGGAGCTTCCCTCATCTCCTCCTCCAGCCGGGACACAGCGTCCTGGGAACCCCGCACTGTGTCAGGCAGCCAGCCTAGGCTCCCCTCACCCAGACGGCTGTCAGGGCCTACTAAGAGCCCCAGGAATTGGACCCTTTTTCTGCCCAGAGCTGCAGACTAGACAGGCTTTGGGGCCTCTCCAGCCACTCAGGGGTTCCACACTGGAGGTCAGGGTGCCTCACACACATTTCACAGGGAGCACCAACCCAGCCCTGCGCCGATTCTCACCGAACTGGGAGCACCACTGGTCTCTGTGGCTGCCCTCCTGCGCCCGGTGTCCAGGCCCCGGTTGACCCTCAGCTCGCGGCTCTTTGAGGGCACATAGCCATCCTTCAGGGAAATGAGGAGGGGCCCCGCATTCCGACCCCCCAGCCACTCCTCGGCCGTGAGGGCAGCGTCTGGCCCTGCCGTGGGGGTACAGGTCCTCCTGGAACAGGTCCGACTGTGGGCAGGGCAAGGCTGGGTCAGAGAACGCCTTGGCCATGCCACCACCCAGCTGCCCCACAGGAGACAGGGAGCCTCACCTTTCTCGGCACAGTCATGGCAATGGGCTCACACCTGCGTTCATGCAGTTTGTAGAATCTGTGGGAACAGGAAGGTTAGCAGAGACCATGGCACCACTGGGTTGGGACTGGCACCCCCCCCCGCCCAGTCAGGGCAGAGCCCCATCACCTGGCGATCTCACACTTGTTCACCTCCAGGCCACGTTTGGGCATGTAGCCCATGCCCCGCTGGGACTCCTTGGAGCTGAACATGGAGAGATAGTGCAGGAAGGCGCCTCGCAGGTGATCTCAAAGTACCGGATAGAGCTGTCGCCCTGCGGAGGTGCACGGGTGGGGTCAGACGCCTGCGGCCCCAGTCTCTCCACCCCCAGCTGTCCCCACCCCACGTGCCCGTGCCCTCCCTGCTGGACCACCTTGCCGCAGAGGTAGACAATGTTGGTGTCCGGGTCAAAGAAGGGCAGCAGGACGCCACTGCTTGTGTCCAGTTCCTGCAGGGACAGAGGCTCCTCCAGGTGCTTCTGCAGACAGGCGGGAAGAAACAGCAAGTGGTGGAACCCCCTGTCGTGGTGCGTAAACTGAGCCCCCGCCCCGCAGGCACCCGCTTCCCGCTGCGCGCACCGTCTCCCCACAGCGCCACCTGCCGCTCACTCGTGCCACTGAAGGCCGTGAAGCACCCGCTTCCCTGCTGCGCGCACCGTCTCCCACAGCGCCACCTGCCGCTCACTCGTGCGACTGAAGGCCGTGAAGCACCCGCTTCCCCGCTGCGCTCACCGTGTCCCACAGCGCCACCTGCCGTTCACTCATGCGACTGAAGCCGGTGGTCAGGATCTTGCCATCAGACACAAACACTGCACGCACAGGCCGAGTCCCCTGTGGGACGGTCCTTCTCCTGGGCAAAAGGGAGGAGGCGGGTCAGGAACCCACACACGGAGACGGAACCCTAGCCAGGGAGGCAACCAGGATGGCGCCGGGCAGAAGGAGGACAGGCCTGACCCTGCCCGCCACTCACAGCGACCACAGTGCCTTTGCGGGGCTCGATGATGCGCACGCGCTTGTCGCGGCAGGAGGTACAGAGCAGGCCGCCGTCCCTGCTCCAGTCCACGCTGTAGATGGTGTCCGGGTGCACCTCGGCGCCCAGGGTCAGCACGGCCTCCCCAGTGCCCACGCCCCACACCAGGATCACGTTGTCACAACCTGGGTGAGTCCCCACGTGTCAGAAGCCAGGCGCCAGCCCACACCCCAGGGCCCCACCTGCTCTGTCCTGCCCAGTCACCTGCGCTGAGCAGCACATTCTGGGCAGTGGGGTGCCAGGCCACGATGCCCACACGCTTGGTGTGGCCCTCCAGGGTGACGACAGGCCCCGCAGGGGCAGGGTCAAGCCCCCGCCAGGGATCTCCCACACCTGCAGAAAAGGAGTGAGGGTCTCGGCAGGGTTACGGCAGCCCGTCGGTCTCCCCCCACCCCAGGCCCCCACACTCACCATGACCATGCAGTCCTCGGAGCCGCTGGCAATGACGTTATCATTGTGTGGGCACCAGGCAATGTCCAGCACAGGGGCCGTGTGGCCGCAGACCATGGGCACATTCTTGTCCACACGTCCAGTCTAGAGGGACAGCAGGCCATTAAGGGGTGTGCTTCCGCCTGTCCCCAGGAGAGAGAGAGGAAGGCTGCAGGGCCATTGGGCCTGGAGCAGGGGGCTTGGGCCTATCTCAGGCCAGCAGCAACTACGAAGACCGACCACGGACCGCTCAGGACGGGCCAGGACAGAGGCCCTGGTACTGCCTGGCTGCCCGCCCGACCAACCCTGGGTATCTAGCTCAGTCCCTTGTCTCCACAACCCTGCCCTGAGCAGGGTCCCACAGGCCCTGGACCCAAGACAGACTTGGGGGGTGAGATAGACCAGTGGGAGTTCCTCAGAGAGCCCAGGGGACTTGGGCCACGACCCTCCTCCAGGAGAACAGGAAGTCTCATCTCTGGCCCCCAGACACAGCCGAGGTTTGAAACGGCCACTTCCGGGGACAGCCAGGGGCAGCACTTCCTGGCGCAGTGGGGCCCAGCTCACCCCAACAACCACTTCCTCTTCTCTCTGCTTGCATCGGCCCTTTTAGGGTAACCAGTTCTGTCCCTTCTTCCCTTCCTGTCTCACCCCGAGTACCGGAGTGTGCTGTGGTGGGTGTCAGGGGGAGAGCAGGCTCCGAATCACACAGGCCCAGACCCCACGGCCACCCCAGCCCTGCCCACATACTGGGCGCAGCCCCCAACCCAAGGGGCGAGCCCGCCGGCCGTGTGACTAGTCCCTCCAGCGCCTCTGACCCTTGCCTGGGTGGCCCAGCTGGAGGGGCCGGGCTTGCCTCCCAGGGCGGGGAGCTGGGACCCGGATGGCCTGAAGCCCCCGCTGAGGAGCCGCAGAGACCTACCTTGCTCAGAGGCAGCACCAGGAAGGCGCCTCCCCCACTGGCCTCACAAATGAGGGCCACAAACTTGGGGTTGACAGCGCAGAAGCAGCTATCCCAGGTGGTCTGTGAGACACGCACATCCTCATAGCACTGGTCGGCCTTGGCGGGCTGTCCGAACACGTGGCGGAACTTGCTAGAACGCACCACCTGCCGGCTCATCCTGAGGAAAATGCAGGCTGAGTGGCGTCCACGCAGGGGGCTCTAAGCTCACAGTGGTCCCGCTCCCCAGGACAGCCTCAGCCACCCTCCCCTGGTTCTCCTTCCGGCCATCCAGCCTCCCCTCCCAGGCTCTTGCCCACCCCCAGCCTTGTTGCACCCACTGCCCACGGCCACCGCAGGGTGGGCTGTGACCACCAGAGCCGGGCACTGGCTGGGAAGAGGAGATGATGCTTCCTCTCCTGGGCCCTCTGTCTCCTCCTCGGTCCCTCAACCCACACAGGGAGCTCTCTCTGAGGTGTCCGGAGGCCCCGCTTGGCACCAGCCGGACACTGGCCGGGCACGCGGGATGCCCGAGGCGGTGAGGGGCCCGCTCCGACCAGAGCTCTGCCCTCGCCTCCAGACCGGGTGAGCAGGTACCCACGCACCACCTCCAGGCCCTTGGCCCCCACCCGCTGGGCCGCAAGCGGGGGTGTGAGGAAAGGCAGGGGCTGCCTAGAGCTCCTGGGGCTCCAGGGGTCCATGGGGCCCAAGCGCATCCCTTCTTACTCGGGAAATGCCCCGCGGAGGGGGCTGCCTAGGGCCCTCCTCCGCACCCACCTTCTCCGTCCCCTCTGCCTCGGGCCTGTCTCTCCCGGGTCTCCACGAGGCCCCCAGGCCACCTGCTAGAAAGGCTGGGGAAGGGGCATGTGAGAGGAGAACAAGTATGAGGCCGGGGCTATTCGCAAGTGAGACGCGGGGTCTGCGGGGAGGGACCCCAACCCAGGCGTGATAGGGCGGCAGGAAGCCTCGCCCTAGCCCGCCTGCTCCCCACTGCAGGTACCGGCGGAAACCACGGAAAGGGGAACTTGGCCTTTTTCTTGTTTTGCTCCAAACCCCTTCCTGTCTCGGAGCCCAGTCCCCCACCTCCGGCCCTCGCACCCCACCCCCATCCCCAAGTCCCTTTCCCGGGCGCGCCCGCTGATCCCCGCTCCCCCGTCCTCCATCGGGCAGCGGGGCTCACGCACCCTGGCCTCTCCCCACGCCCCCGGGAGCCGGCGCTGACAGCCCGTGCGCCCCCGGCCCCGCTGCCCGGCTCACGCCCGACCCACAGGTGGCTAGGCAGCGCAGCTTCTCCCCTCTCCCGGGGCCCGGCCTTACCTGCTTAGGGAGAGGAGCACCCCCGATGGAGGAGGAGGTGGAGGAGGAAGCTGGAGGAGGCGCCGGCACAGCCCGCGAGGATGCTCTGTCAAGACAATGAATGAG
>JAJIBD010037345.1:0-16301 GCA_021461705.1 Cryptotis parvus
GCCAGTTGAGTCTATCTCTACTCTACAAATAAAGCTCCCTGAAATCGAAACAGTAGTATAGTTACCACTCTCTTTTCGAACACCTTTAGTATCTTTTCTTAACTCCCGCAATATATCACTTGTCACTTGTGTTCCTGTTGTTCATCAATTTGCTCGAGTGGGCACCAGTAATATCTCCATTTATTGGGAATGAAGTTCATTATTACTTTTTTTACCTTATCAATACACGATGGGTAGCTTGCAAGCTCTGCCATGGTTCTGGTCATCCCAGAGGGGTCCAGCTGCTATTATCATTTCCAACAATTATTAGCACACTGTTTCTTTCTCTGTCTTACCTAACCTCTAAATCACACTTGCAGTAGATTCCACCCACTGACCACAACGTGGAGAGAAGGTAGATAGATGGATGAATGGATGGATGGATGGATGGATGGATGGATGGATGGATGGATGGATGGAGATGGATGGATATATGGATGGATGGATGGATGGATGGATGGATGGATAGATAGATAGATGGATAGATAGATAGATAGATAGATAGATAGATAGATAGATAGATAGATAGATAGACAGATAGATAGATAGATAGATAGATAGATAGATAGATAGATAAAAAGACAAAGTGCCTCCATAGACACAGGCTGGGGGATGAGAGGGAATCTGGAGACATTGGTGGTGGGAAATGGGCACTGGTAGAGGGATGTGTGTTGGAACACTGTATGACTGAAACCCAAACATGACTATGTACTCAATATATATTTTTGGAAGAAAGACAAAAGAGAGAGTGAGGAAGAATGAGAGAGAAGAAATAATTTTTTTTTTATTGTTGAACATTCACACAGAACAGAAGTAAACCAAGGGCTACAAGAGTTTTTAAACCTTATGACTGAGCCATTTTCAGTACTGTCACAGTGATTCAACCATAGCTAGTCTCTTGGTCAGAGAATATAGTTAACTTACTTGAGTTATATTTAAACACTAGAAGCAGGTGTGTTGGTATATGATCAAGTCTAAAGCAGTCCAAAGAGCAAATAGTTTGCCTTAGTGTAGTGGAAAGATCATGTGAAGCTCTTAGAGGGTGTTACAAATGTAAGTTTCTGAAGTATGCAGAGAAGTTTTTCAGTCCCTTCTCTATCTTGATATTCTACTATCTATTCTCGAGTCTCAACCAGTTTACAATTTATCCGCCCAATGATATAAAAGCTTCTAGATGAAGATTCTAGGTCTTGCCATCCCGCCCTTTGACCTTGAGCTACTACTTTCTGTCTTCACTTTGTATTTATGAAAAGTATAGGGCCTTTTATTTTCAACTTTTAACAACACCTAAGTAATCTCAGGACTTATTCTGGCCTTCAAGCCTGTGAGATCATTCCCAGGGCTCAGGTATCATATGGAGTGCCAGGAATCGACCCAGGTCCACTGCATGTTGAAAATGCCCTCACCTGCTGTACTATCACCAGGTTCTGTAAAGCATAGTTTTAAAAAATAATACCCTTCTGTTTATTAATTTTTAGTTGGCTCATATTTAAAAAATCTTATAAAGCATGTTCTTAAAAATCGATTTTAACCCTAATATTTTGGAGATTTTATTACAACCAGAGATATTTACTTCCAACACTGCCAAGAATTAAGAGAGATCGTCAATTCCTCCTCCACTTCTTGAACTGATACTTATAAACAACCTCAGTTGCTCTTGAGTCCCCAATTATTCATTTACCCTACCTTCTTGGGCCTTTCAAAGAAACAAATCCAAGTTGGCATATAAAGTGAATACACAAAGACTTAATTTTTTTCACCAGTTACTTATTGCCAGTTACCCATAAAGATCTCTATATTTTACATGAATACACCCAATACATCCTACACCTATAATATACACCTGAAGTTGCCCATAAGACTAAAAAGAAATCCCAAAAAAAACCATGAAAAAGAAAGTCCATCATTGTCTTCAACAAAATCATTTGGTAGAAGACCAATGATATTCGGAGGCTGGGGGTTCCGGCTGCTGAGAGGGACATGATTTCCCCACAGCCTCACGGAACCCCTCTTCAACCCCATTCCCAAGTAGGGTGTTGGTATGCCATGTCATACTGAATGTGTCCTATCTCGTGATGGGCTGTCAAGAAGCCAACCATTGTCACCTTGTGCATATCTTGATCCTGCAAAAATAAAGCAAATTGAAACCCACATCATTAGATTCTATGTAATTAACAGAGAGAATAAAGGCGAATTTCTTTAACATGTATCACTTCCCAATATCTGTCCTCATTGAATCTTGAGTACCTAAATAATCACGTACTCAGACACTAGACACTGTATAATCTTTCTATAGAAAGTGATGGGTAGGGCTGAATCCCAAGCAGAATAATGGTAACCAAAATCTTCTACCTCAAAATTGAGAGATTCTATAAGGAATCAGTAGATACGACTGGAAACAATAATGAGTGAATGCAGACAGTCTCCTGAAGCACCAAGAATGGAATAACGAGGAACCATAAGCATTACGGACCTTGACTGATGTATAGGAGGTTGCCAGGGATAGCTTGGCTAAGCAGAGACATTACTAGTTGAGATTCCTGGAAGTATTCAGTGAGAAATAGTGAAAAATCACATGGATTCTTGACACTGAAATCAGTTGATAAAGTCGAAGATTGAGAAATAGTAGTGAAAGTGTAGATTTCTGACTTGCAAATCATCTGATGGAATTTGTAATGACAATCGTCCATAAACTATGGAAATGATACAGTATGGGATTTGTCTTAAGAGATCGTGGTGCCTAATATGTGGAGAGTGGAAATGATCCAGAAGGATGAAGAGAGAAGCCAAAGAAGTCAAAGAAAGAGGCTGGGACAATGTAGAAGTCAACGTAAAAACAGCATTTCAAACACAACTTGTAAACTTAGGACTAATACTGCAGGACTCCAAGGAAATAGACCACATCTGTCTAGCAGGTGACCGTCCCGGTCACTTCTGGCAAAAAGCCTAATCCAGCAGGTTTAGACATAATAGCCTGATAGGCTCCTGAATTCAATTTTCCTGTCATTCTGATCATAGATCAGACTACATCAGTCTGGAAAATAAATGACTACATATTTTAGTAAAGATGTTTGAAAGTTTCATGCCCATTTCTTTATGTGGCTATCTATGAGTAAGCGGAGATCAGTAAAAAGGGGAGCAGAGAAGCTGTAATGGATAGTTTATTCATTGTGTGGTTCTTAGCAGAAAGGGATCGCACCCCCTTCTATAGAATATATACATGGAGCCCTACCCAGACCTGCTTCCAGACAGACAGACCCACCAAATCTACCAGTTCCCTGATTCGTGACCGCTGAAGACAGCACAGCTTCTGCCTCTTCGTGGGTTTTGCAGAATAGGACATACCTCAGGTGGCAGATCTCCCCTACATTCTAGTAGAGCTACAGCCAAATGACTGACTAACACAGGTGCAGGTAGCAAAGACCAACTCTTGTCTCAAAGTGCAGCCAACTCTGTAGTAGCATGAAGCATGCTCTCAGAGAGCCCCAGAGATCAGGAGCCTGGGAGGTCACACCCTTATTAACTATTTTTACTTGTCCTGAATCTCAGGTCCCTTCAGTCTCTTCTCTATAGATGAGAATTCTCCCTAAATAAAACACTTCTGTGGAAGAAGATTCTCCATCTCAAGTTAGGGAGGCTCCGAAGCAAGACTCTCATTAAATATGGATTTGGGGCTGTGACTGCTACATCCCAGAGAAGAGAAATGAAACCAAAGCAGGCTAAATACCTCCTGTTGTCTGGTTCTTAAGCGACATACCTGGACTTTGAAACTCCATTTTCTTTCAAGTATTTCATAGGGTGCCTTGGGGCATGCCCTTTCTTCTAATCTAACTTGCTACTCAGGTACACAGCTTAGTTCTCTGTGCTAGGTCCTGCTGTTCTCCAGCCTCTGTTGTTCTCTAGCTCAGTCTGGCTGGTCTCTTCTCTTTCAATTCCAATTCAAACATCATCCTGTCAGATCCCAGCCTCCCGCCAGCCATGTCTAGTTCTATTCTATATTCTCTGCTTCTTTTATGACATACTTCCTCTCTACTATCCCCCTGGGTGTCCATTCACCTGTTGTTTCACCCGGAGGAGGGAAACATGAAGCGGAGGAACAAACACTCAGTCTACATCCATCTTCCATATCCGCTTTAACGCCAACCCTTTCTTAGTACTCAATCATACCCATGTGATGCCTATTATTTCAAATGAGGCTGACTGTCTAAAGGTACAAATTTCAGAAATTTCAGAAGCTATTATCTATATTAAATTTCAGAAGCCTATAAACATGTGGACATGGAAAGGATCATGCTGGAGTGAAATTAGAGCTTCTGAACAGGAGCTTGAAAAGCCTAGATATGTTTTTATGGCTTAGTCTTCATTTGTGAGCAGCCAACTCCATTATTCTATTTCAGTGAAGCAGAAAGTCCAAATTCACCTTCCACCCCGCCCCAGGCATTACCTTCATTCTAAAAAGTGGCTGACTGCCAAGCGTAGGAGTCGGGGAGGTCATAGATAGAGAAGGGAACATGTGTGAATAAAATGTCTAAAGGTCTGATACCAACATAGAACTGGAGCATTAAATACAGACAAAAATGCAAATGATGGCTTCTAAGTGTAATGTGAGTGCAACCCACAATGTAGGAGAAGGAGGAGAGAGAGAGGGAGAGAGAGAGGAGATAAAGAACCTGCCATTTAGGCAGGATGTGGAGGGGGAGGGAATTGGGATTAGGGTGTGCTGAGGGGCACTGGTGGAGGGCGGTGCTGGAAACACTTCGTGACCTAAACCCCCAAACGTGAACAACGTTGTAATTGTATATCTCACGGTGGTATAATAAAATGTTAAAAAGGTTGACTAAAAGGCAGATATGAAAATGTCTATCATCACTAATCATCAGAGATGCAAATCACTCAATAAGAAATATCACCTCACACCGCAGGGAGACTGGCCCATATCCAAAAGGGTAAAAAGCAACAAGTGCTGGCATGGATGCGGGGAAAAGGGACTCTCATACATTGTTGGTGGGAAATGTCGACTTGTACAACCTTTCTGGAAAACAATATGGATATTTTGAGCTCCCTTTGACCCAGCCATAACACTCTTGGGAATATACCCTGGGAAGCCAAAAACACACAGCGGAAACACAACCCGCACTTATATTTTCATAGCAGCACTATTCACAATAGCCAGAACCTGGAAACAACCAGTATGCCCGAGAACTGATGACTGGATAAAGAGAAACTGTGGTACATCTACACAATGGAATACTATGCAGCTGTTAGAAAAATGAAGTTATGAAAATTTGCCTATAAAAGGATGGACATGGAAAGGATCATGTTGAATGAAATTAGTCAGAAGGAAAGAGAGAGATATAGAATGGCAAGCTGCATTTATTTGCATGACATATATATATTATATATATATATATATATATATATATATATATATATATATATATATATATAATGACACCAAAATCCAGTGTCAGGCAAAACATGGATCAGAGGTCCTACCAAAAGTGGAAATTACCGCAAACATGTAGGAGTCAAAGGTTAGGTAAGACAGAGAAGGAAACAAGTGTGAATAAATGTCGAAGGGCTAATACCAACGTAGAACTGAGCATTAAATACAGGAAGAAAAATGCAATGATGGCCTCTAAGTGTATGTAGTACAACCCACAAGTGTAAGAGTAAGAAAAGAGAGAGAGGGAGAGAGAAAAGAGATAAAGAACCTGCCATTTAGGCAGTCTATGGAAGGGGGAGGGAATCGGGACATTGGTGGTGGGAAATAGGCACTGGTGGAGGGATGGGTGCTGGAACACTGTAAGACTCAAAAACCCAAACATTAATTGATGATGTAATTATATATCTCACGGTGGTATAATAAAAATATTTTTAAAGTAAAAAAGAAGAAGAAAAATAAAAAGTGGCTGGATGCCAGTCACTTTATCGAAGTTTATGCTTCTTCCCAGATCCCAAGCTGGGATGGCACGCACCTACTCAGCCTGTCAGCCAATTCAGCAAATAGAGTTTTCCCAGAATCCTTTAGTCATACTGGTAAGCACAGGACATAAAGAACTCCAGCCCTCTGAACATCCCTGTGCAATCCCAGGCCTGGAAACAAAATTAACGTATATTTAGTTGTAGCACAAATAATAACAGACTTCTTTCCATTGGTTATATCCATAGGCCTCATTCAGGAAAGAAACTAGTGACACGTAGACAGTTGTCAAAGAGTTGTACTCTTGATCCTTGCATCTAACTGCAAGAAATTAGGGAAGTTCTCAGAAATTCAATTAGACAATCTCCATTTCCATTTAAAACACTTTAAATTAGGGGTAGAAAAGGGAAGTAACTGTGTAGAATAGAAAAATAAATATTTGTGAATGAATATACTAATAAATTTATATTTCATAAAATACTATGCCTTACATGCAGAGCTGTAGAATAAAGATTGTATAGTATGTAAACTTAATGGATAAAACAATACACTAAAAAATGTTAAAAATAGACTACAGTGGTGAATATATGGTAGATGCTTTATCTATGTTTTTGACGTAGGTAGAACTCAGGGCCTCATGTGTATGCAAAGCATACACTCTTCATTGAGATACAGAAAAGCCGTTATTTGCCTTTTATTCTTGAAACTTTAAAAATGGTTTATCTTTATGCTAACATTCCAAATCTAAACATGAGCTGGGCAAATGGAGAGAGCCAGCAATAGCCATCTACCATCCAGCCTACTTCCTTCTGGGAACCAGTCAAGATTTCTTTGGACATAAGGTTCACATCAAGAAAACCATGGTTTGATCTAAGAGCATCACTTCTCTGGTTTGGGGGACCATATAGGTGCTGGGAATCAAACCCATTTTGGCTACGTACAAGGTGTAATATTTATTACTCCAAACCCAAGCATTTAAGTAATTCTTAAGGAGGACTGGGATCATACAATCAAACAATGTGAAGAACTAGAAAGCAAAGAAGATCATGAATAAAGAATAGATAGAACCAGATAAATTACTAAGTGGTTCAGGAGTTCAAAATTTAGTTACCACTGTCTTGACTTTGAGTAAGCTGCTGGACTTGAGTTTGCTTCTCACTCATATATAGGAACACAACAATACCTGCACTACTAGTTTCACAGGCCTGTTTTAAAGATAAATTTAGGTGAGGCAGTGACAGGAAAACACTCCATTACAGGCCCAGGCCCTTGCTGCTGCCCAAAGTGGTTAGCCTAAAAGTCTGATGGTAGTTGTAAAAAGTAAGATCAAGTGACCTTTCCTCGAACATGCAAATGTGGGCGCAGGGCTAACTGTATTACCACTAGCATGTCTAAAACTCCTATGGGCTAGAGTCATAGCTCAAGAAGCTGAATGGATGCTCCATATGGTAGAGGCAGCTCAAAGGGCGGAGCTGATGCTTTGAAGGCAGGGGAGGTCCAAGTTGATTCCCGCTGCTTGTTGTTTCTATCACCTGACTAGAGGTCCCCTCTTGAGCAGTCAGAGGTAGCCCCGGTCACCATAAGGTGTGGCCCCCCAAAACATAAAACAAACATAAAAAAAACATTAAGCAAAAAAGTCCAGCAATAAGAAATGGTTAATTGTTGTGCAACCACTAACTATAAGTTTTATCCAGCCAAAGCAAGATTCTGAACTCTATCCAGAATTAAAAGCGTGTGTGAAAGTGTGTGTGTGTGTAATGATTTCACCAATGGAACAAAATTATAAAATCTTAAACAAGATTTATTTAAACCTTGTTTTACATAAATCAAAATAAGAAATTCACAAACCAAATATAAATTTATTTAAAGTTCAAACATGGTTGAGAGATAAATAGCTCAACAGGCTGAAGCACATATGTTAAATACAGTGAGGCCCAGCCTTACTCCTTTTGTACTATTATGGTCCCCCAGCACTGCCGGTGAGCACCTGCAAGTTCTGGGAGCCGAAATTGGCCATTGAGCACTTGTTATTGTGACCCAAAACTAAAATAAGTTAAAATAAAGATCAAGTGATATGTTTAACAATAATGATTTAATATATAAAAATATTCTAGTAATATCGCTTTGGCTACTCATTTTTACGTTATTCGCTTTTATATTTATACTATTTAGACACAACTACGAGAAATGAAATTCAACTTATTTTAAAATTCAATCATCATGAGAAACATGCTGGGGAGAGCTCGTCCATGCACAGCTCTGCGTACAATGTGGCAACACTCATCAGTCCTACCATGTGCATTTTCCCACCGCCAATGTCCCCATTTTCCTCCTGCTACTTTCGGGCCTCGAAAATGAGCGCTCTGTAGCGTCGCCCCGCCCGATCACCCTTTGGGCAATATGATTTGCACAGATACTGAGAGATTATCATGTTCATTGCTTTAACTATTTTCAGCAGCATGCAGTTCTTATCCGATGATTACTTCCAAATCATCTTTAGAGGCAAAATGAATTAGTGACATTTACCTAAATGGATAGATACGAGAGTATCATGCTGAGTGAAATAAGTCAGAGAGTGACAGGAAAAGAACGACTGCACTCTACTGTGGGACATAAAAACTTAAATGAAACCCACTGGGCACAGTAGAAACAAGGGCCAGAGATGATTCACAGCTGGCCTGCCCCAAGTGCTGGGGAAGCACAGCTGAGCAGAGAAGCAACCACCTGGCAAAGCAAATGCCATCTTGAAAATAGTGATGTCTATTGGGTGAAATCTCACTTTTACTGCTCAATACAAAACCCCTTTAATTCTCCATTTTAAATACTTCATTGTCAGCTTCTTTACCAGAGCCACAAGCAGGTCCTTTATATCGTTGGACTAAGCAAGTACTTTTCTTCTACAGTGAGCTACATAGAAATAGATCCAAGTGAGCCTGAACAGTTTTACTTACATGGTCTTATACAAAAATAAGCAAACAAGTAAGTACAGCACAAGAAGAAAATGGGCACTTAGCCTTGATTTTCATGATTGTTCTTTTTCCCTACCAGTCTACCATTGCAGCTGTAACATCAATGTTTGGTTTCCTTCTGAAAGGAACCGATGGTATAGGTTTGTCTAAATTCTGCCCTTATTATATCACCTATTTAAAAAATCCATTAATATATGACAAAACAGAAATATAGGTTCATTTTACAAAGTATAGTAAAGTGGAATTGCTTTCGAGGTCGTCCCACAGATTTAACCCAGTTTCTAAGCTCCTTTTTCCCAAACCTTTTCTCCTTCTTTCTTTAGTGAGAGAGAGAACTCTCACGTGGTGCTCAGGGACCTGGGATCACTCCTGATGATACTGCATCAGAGAGGTCAGCAGTTCAAGTGTCCAAGGAGTGGAATATGTCATGCTCTAAGATACTAGGGACCACCAGGACCAATCCCAGCGGTGCCCAAATTCTGAGAGTTACAATCAGCAAGGTTCAGAGGACTACATAGTGTTGGGATCACAACGCAAATGCAAAGCAGGCACTTCAACACCCCTATACTATCTCAATTGGTCCTCTTCTTTTCCTTTCTTATTTAAACAAGTCTTCTCTTATTTTTTTTGCTTTTGGGTCACACCCCGCAAATGCTCCAGGGTTTCTCCCTTGTTTCATGCCAGCTACTTCCTGGCGGTGCCTAGGGGACCATATGGGGATGTCATCGAACTCCAGGTCGGGCATGAGGCTGGCCGCAGGCAAAGCCCTTACTGCTTTCGGACTATCGTCCGCCCCAACAGTTTTCTTATTTTAAACACCATTCTTTTCCTATCTCTTCTAAATGCTAAAATGTGGGGTGATAGTCTGAAGGAAGGAAAAGAGAAAAAGAGAGAAAGGGAAAGAAATAAAGAAACATGCCATGGAGGGGGCTGGGAAGGGGGAGGGAACCGGGGGACTGGTAGGGAGAGATGGGTATTGGTGGAGGGACGAAAATTTGAATGAATGAAGGACTAAAACCCAAATATGAACTTTTAATTGTATATCTTATTTGTATATCTCACGGTGGTATAATAAAATTAAAAATAAAATAAAATGGTGCGATAGTATGGGGAGGAAACTTGTTAGTGAATTATTCCAGTTCTTCATTTCAAATTATAATTTAAATATAGCAACTATTAATCACTGTACTGTATCACTGCCTTCCTGGTTATGTTCATCGATTTGTTTGAGCCGGCACCAGTGACATCTCTCAGAAGTCCCATCAAAGGGCAGTTCTGAGGGCATCTGCTTGCTCCAGGGACAGGAAGAGTCTCAAACCATTTTTCAGGGCTTCAAAGAACTGAGGTCCATACTGTTATTTAGCTTGGCATATAAAATAAAACATGGTAGTTTGCCAGCCTGCTTGCAAGGGTGTATACTCCGCAGAGTGCCTTATCCCACGCGATTTACTGATGAAACTTAGCAGGTTGATCAGGGTTTCTCTAAAATGGAGGAACCATGGAGCCTGGATATTAAGAATGACTGACTTCATGATGTGGGTTGTTTTGGCTTGCATATTTTGGGATGACAGGTATCAGTAGAACTCGCTTCAGATCTGTATACAGAGTATAAATGTAGAGATCCTGAAAAGGACTCATCCTAAAATCTACTACTTAACACAGTCGCTATATGTCATAAAGTCATCCATGCAACTATCAAACATATATAAACCACAAAAATACTGTGATCCTGGCAATGATCTGATAAATCCATCTAGAAATCAAAGAAGAAACGCTTTCAACCACAGAACTTAAACTCCCCTAGTATAATTTGAGTCATAGATCTGTGGTTGTCTGAGATCCACTGGTCTGAGATCTCAAAGTCTACTAAAACACTTCACAAACACAACTAGTCCACGCTACTACTATAGAAGAACAATGTGTTTTTTTTTTTAAATAAGGTCAGCCATGTTCTGATCATACTGACAGAGAATTGCAAGAGTCCCACAACTTTGATCCGATATTCGACTGTAGAAAACAGCCAACTGCCCTGTAGGGAATGCTGTGTGTGTATGACATTGCAAGCAGGAACTTTTCTGCCATGTATATTTTATCCTGGTCTCAGATCATGAAGGGGGGAAGAAATCCTTGAAGAACATTAGAGGTTCAATGAAAGGTCCCAGGTCTTGTGTGGTCCACAAAGGCTGCCTGACAGGGTCTGAAGTTTTGAGGGCTGAGCCTCCTCCTCTACACTATGCATCCCTCTTCATGATAAACTACTTTATTTATCACTTCATGATTGGTAAACAAAGTACTTTTTCCACAAAAATACATGCGCTATATTTACAAATGAAGCAGAACTTTGACCCCAATCTGCATGTTAATTCCAGAACAGTCTTTCACCTCCCAACTACTTACCTTACAAAGTCTTTTCTTTCAGTACAACAGGAAAATCTTAAACTTCACCATAAGAGCCGCTAACAATTTGAATAGCAAAATTGGCTTTAACATTTCCGCCACACTTACTTGTACCTGAAATAATTTCTTCTGTTTTACATAAGCCCCTTTCCCTTTAACACTCATGGGCTGTAATATAGTTACTCTATATCAACTGAGATAAAACAATAAAAAGATTTTGAGTGTCTTTTCTGTTAGAAGGTAAATTCCTCCCAATTTTACAATCTTTATTAAGCTACTAAATTTATCCACAGGATTATTCAAATGTTTTATGTTAGACCCTCTCTGCAGAGCAACTTTTGCATAAATGACAAAGAGCAAAGGCCATTAGTGGAGTTTCTCCAAGCATATGAGCAGGCAGGCATCCAGTTGACTGATCTGAGAATAGGCCTTCGCCAGTTTTGCCCTCACGTAGGCATGAAGATGTCTATATAATGGTTGAATCTAAAAAATTAAAGGGAAGAAAATTCAAGGCAAACACAATTTCTTTTTTATAACTATTTTATTATACCACCATAAGATATACAGTTCAAAATGTTCATAGTTTGGGTTTCGGTCACATAGTGTTCCAGCACCTGGTCCCTCCACCAGTGCCCATCTCCCATCACCAATGTCCTCAGTTCCCTCCTCCCCCAGCCCACTCCTCCAGGCAGGTTCTTTATTTCTTTTCCCTTTCTCTCTATCTTTCTCTTTTCCCTCCCCTTCCAGATTGAGGATTACAGAACATATATTAAAGGGGTTGTCGTGACAAACACAATTTCTAAGCCTCCCAAAAAAAAAAGACTTCTGTAGAAACATTCTTGAGAATTTAGAAACATTCCTAATTCCTAGATATTGATGATAACTAGCCAAGGTAGAACGCAATTGTCAAAGTGGAGTAAATTAATCATAAATTTACCCATAAAGTATATTTTGTAAGTAAGTAAGTTTTAGTACATTGATATTGTTGGGCAACTGCCATCACCACCATCTCATGTTAAACACATCCATAACAACTTCCAAGTTTTCTTGTTTCGACCTTTGTAATCAGTTTTACCCCATCTCCAAGTAAAAAGGGTCAAAATGAAGGGAAGAGGAAGACCTGAAGTATCAAAGAAATGCATCTACTTAAAGGATTCTCTCTCTGCCTCATTAAGGCTTCTTTGCATAGGTTAAGGAAACACTAGTGTCACTTTTCCTGAGGAAGGAAGCAAATACGACAGCTTTGCTAACAAAAGGAAGGCAGTGCCAGTCCTAGTTATGCACAAAGGACCATTCATACCCTGTAATGGTCTAAGGGACCACTTCTTTCTGAAATTTTTGCATTTTATAATCTTGCTATTGGCAAATTACTGGGCAGTGGCTGGAAGGCATAGAGCAGGTCTGGTCAGCTGTAGATGTTGTCTTTTTATTCTGTAATATCTTTTCAAGCTATAATATTTCATAACTGTGAGACTTGGAAATGGCTGGCCAGTGTGGGAAGAACAAACCCAAGTGCCTTTAGTGTCTCTCTCTTTCTGCACTTTTCCCTACATCATTCTCTGCCTCTGGTTCCCTAGTTACCTCTTCCCAAAGGTACGATCCACATCCTCTATCAACTGGTCACGGCTTTACTTTAAACTCAGCTTCTCCTTCAGTTTCATAATCTGCTCTCCAATAATCCCCATAGTCTTTGTAATCTGTTTTTTAAAAAGAAAGAGAACATAAAAAGGAAAGAGATAAATCATTATCTACTGAGATTAGACTTGGTTGGGAGGGATGCAAATATTCTGATTTCTTGTCCCCAACAGCAACTCAAAGGGTATAATATCACAACTAACATCTGCTAAATACTTGGCTCTTGCTGGGAATTTAAAATGCATTATCTCATCTAATAAACATATACCTCTACAGTGCTGACATTATTATAATCCTCATTGTGCACATTAGCATCCCGTTCTTAGACGGTTAAATAATGACCTGAGTTCACATTCTAACTGCCCTTGCCTGGCTATCTGTTGGTTTAGCTATTCTGGGAGTTTTGTTGTTTTGCTCACTCCCAAGCTTAATCTACTTAAGTCAAGGTTCATTCTAATGAGACTTCTCTTCTATGTAAACACTGCTAGAGGGTGTGGCACTTACAGAAGTCACCTTGATTGAATAACTCTGACTTATACATCTACTAAGACTTCTATGTTTTCTAGATTGGGCAACAGCTCTCCACTGCACCCAGGGTGGGACAGTTAGAATTTACCAGGAGACTACCACCCTGGCTACGCTGAGACTATAGGAAGACTATAGGAAGGATCATACTAGTTTGCTCTAAGCAGGCGAGTGACCCTTTCAGTACACGAGAACAAGATACTCGAGAATCACCCTGGTGCAGATAATAATAAGAAGGACCTTGTGGGTACCATCTAGATTACATGAAGCTCATGAAGTTAAGATGTATTACTTTATATCAGCCCTCTCTCTCTCCAGTGTTTTACATAAGAGATAATCTCCTTAGTCCTTGGCATAACCTTTGTTTATACCTGCAATAAGGTGTGGCACCACACTCTGTTTAGAGTTCTTTGTTGACATGCCCCTCCCAGTTAGATTACTTTGGTGTATATAAGGGGCTGACTTGAGGCCCCCTTCACCTTTTGCCTTTTTGGTTCCTCAGCCTTCAGCTTTTGGCTCCTGTGGCTTTTGGCTTTTGGCTTTTGGCCTTTTGCTCTTTGGCCTTTTGCTCCTTCTTCTGGGTAGGACTCAGCTCAGTTGAGATCCCCTCTCTCTTTGGTGGGAGACTTAGGCTCTTTTGAATGGTCTAAGTTCGGACCAGAGCTAAAGTTTGTTCATTATATTGGAGTGCTGTGGAAGAGCTTTTGTACTATTAAAAGCCTTTTGGAACTGCACCGAACTCGTGAGTTTTCATCTGTTCCTCCGGCGTCCTCGGAGGTAGAAGAGAACCTCTGTCCCGACACTGTTGGGGACCCTCGGCAGGGGCATTTCCCGACAGCTATCTACTTTCTTCATATGTTAGTTTGCATTTTATCAAATGTGTAATTGTTTCTATGGTGATTGTATTTTTAATTGTAGTTCTCTTTATTTTCCAGTGTCTTGCAATTTCAACTCTAACCTAGCTGCTCTTAGACACCATCACAACATGTTTGCTTGTATGTGTATACCCTACATATCTCTGTCTGTCTCACTTAGTACCCTATGAGGAAATGTAAGCTCATGTTAGATTATTAGAGAATAAAGTTTGCTGATGTATTTCTGGGAAACCCATAATTTTTATTTTTATAGGTACATTAGCAATGGGTGATTGCAAAAAATTTGAAATAAATATTAGAAGAACGAACATTAAATATCTGTCTCCAACTTCCACAGAGATTGAAACTGTAAGTGGAAGTGCTGTTGAAACACATTTAGAAAAACAGATGAGAAAAAAGATTTCCTTATTTTACCCAGGAGGTAGTGAATGAGCAAAGCATCAGGCCATAGATTCACCTCATTATTAAGACTGAAGAATAAGTCAAAATATAATAAAATTCTGCCCCCTGCTAAGATTTTTTATGACTTAATATTCCTGAATTATAATTACAGCTGCAGAAAATAATAGATTTCTGAATTAAACTGTTTTTGCTTTAATTTTCATCGTTTTTGTTACATCAACTCCCAGAGGTAAGCACACAAATAATCTTTGACAATGAACTGTGACTTGTCAGAAGTACAGCTAAAATTTTATTCCTAGAGGCTAAGATTTCTATGACTAAATATTTTAGTTATAATTATAACTGCAGAAAAATGATGGATTTCTGAACCAAATTAACTTGTTCTAAGTTTTTATTCTTTCTTTTACATCAACTCTCAGAGGTAAATACACAAATAATTTTTGACAATGAACTGTGACCTGTTGGAAGTTTAGGAAGAGACCGTGTCTCTGTTTCCCATTGTGTCTGAGAAATAGAATGCCTTATCAATCCCAAGACTCAGGAAGTCAAGATCTTTTCAAATAAGGAATTTGAGACTCTGTAGCTGAGTCTTTTCACTCACAAGTTCTTTAAACTGTAGAGTGTGAATGCATATTCCTAGCAGTTTCATCTTAGAGACAAATGACCTGAATTGTTCTTCAGATAATAATCAATAATTTAGTCAACTTTATATCAAAGGATGGACTTGGAAATTGATGAGAAATAGCCCCCACAGAGAGCGTTAAGGAACCTCTAAAACCAGAACACTTACTGTTGGCTCTTGCCATCTCATTTTTCAGGTCCACATACTCTTCATATAATGGCCTCAGCTGCTTGCCAACCACAGACCTCCAACTTTCCCAGGCCCAGAGCCTTTCATCATAGTCATTGCTATTTGCCATTATGTCATCCAAACCTGTTATCACCCCAAGAAATATAGAAATGCATTTGTGAGATTTTTATTTGTGATCCATTATATGAACTTCAAAGAATTGAAAGTCAGACTGGCAGACATCGAGGTCATGAAATTATTAAAAGAAACATTCCGATTCAATAATTTCTAGAATATTGCTGCAGACAAAAGAAATCATTGATATAATTTAAGCACTAATTTAATTAAATTATTTGAATGTCACAGAATCTACAATAATTTTAACGTGGAAGAGCACTATGTAAAACATATGTTCAGGATCTTCTCAAATTTGGATTATCATTCAATATCACTTTTGATTGTAAAACTTGAGAGATAAAAAATAAATTTCATAATCACTGCTCAATATTAGCAGCCTACCTGGTTCAAGTAAAAAACACTCTTGGGTTTTATTTGACTTGCAAACTTTTCCAGTGCTGTAGATGGTGCTCATTTCATTGAGAATTTTATTCAACTGCAGATGGAAGATAATATGCTATTAGAATAGAAAATATTCTAGAGAGAATGCTAATATAAATATGTCCTTTAGGACAGGTAATTTTTAAATGCATTAAAATTCAGAAGTTCACATCTTCCTATACGTAGTA
>JAJIBD010037346.1:0-16341 GCA_021461705.1 Cryptotis parvus
TTTCTTAACTCCTTGCACATAATATATCACTTGTCACTTGTGTTCCTGTTGTTCATCAATTTGCTCGAGTGGGCACCAGTAATATTCCATTTATTGGGAATGAAGTTCATTATTACTGTTTTTGGCTTATCGAATACACGATGGGTAGCTTGCCAAGCTCTGCCATGGTTCTGGGTTCATCCCAGAGGGTTCTAGGCTGCTATTATCATTTCCAACAATTATTAGCACACTGTTTCTTTCTCTGTCTTACCTAACCTCTAAATCCCACACACTTGCAGTAGATTCCACCCACTGACCACAACGTGTAGGAGAAGGTAGATAGATGGATGGATGGATGGATGGATGGATGGATGGATGGATGGATGGATGGATGGATGGATGGATGGATGGATGGATGGATGGATGGATGGATGGATGGATGGATAGATAGATAGATAGATAGATAGATAGATAGATAGATAGATAGATAGATAGATAGATAGATAGATAGATAGATAGATAGATAGATAGATAGATAGATAGATAGATAGATAGATAGATAAAGACAAAGTGCCTTCCATAGACACAGGCTGGGGGATGGGGAGGGAATCTGGAGACATTGGTGGTGGGAAATGGGCACTGGTAGAGGGATGTGTGTTGGAACACTGTATGACTGAAACCCAAACATGACTATGTACTCAATATATATTTTTTGGAAGAAAGACAAAAAGAGAGAGCAGGAAGAATGAGAGAGAAGAAATAATTTTTTTTATTGTTGAACATCATTCACAGAACAGAAGTAGAACCAAGGGCATAAAGAGTTTTTCAAACTAGTGACGTAGCCATTTTCAGTACTGTCACAGTGATTCAACCATAGCTGTCTCTGTCAGAGAATATTGTTAATTTACTTGAAGAGTTATATTTAACAGTTAGGAAGCAGGTGTGGTTATATGTTCCATCAAGTCTAAGCCGTTCAAAGAGAAATAGTTTGCCCTAGGTGAAGTGGAAAGATCATGTAGCTCTTAGAGGGTGTTACAAATGCATGCTTCAGAAGTATGCAGAGAAGTTTTTCAGTCCCTTTCTATCTTGATATTCTACTATCTATTCCCTAAGGAGTCTCAAATTTCAGGTTACACTTGAATTCGCCTAATAAGAGAAAAGCTTTGGATGAAGATTCAGGTTCTTTGCCATCCTGCTCCTTTGACCTTGAGCTAGTTACTTTCTCTTGTCTTCACTTTGTATTTATGAAAAGTATAGGGTCTTTTTATTTTCATTTTTTTAACCACACCTGGCTAATCTCAGGACTTATTCCTGGCTTTGAGCTCAGAGATCATTCCTGGTGGGCTCAGGGTATCATATGGAGTGCCAGGAATCAGACCCAGGTCCACTGCATGCAAGGAAAATGCCCTACCTGCTGTACTATCACTCAGGTTCTGTAAAGCATGTTTTAAAAAAAAATAATACCCTTCCTTGTTTATTAATTTTTTGTTGGCTCATATTTAAAAAAAATTTTATAAAGCATGTTTTTAAAAATCGATTTTAACTCTAACATTTTGGGAGATTTTATTACAACCAGAGATATCTACTCAGAACACTGCCAAGAATTAATTGGGAGATCTTCAATTCCCTCTCTTCCATTCTTTGAATCTGAGCATTTAAACAAATCTTCTGTTGTTTCTTGGTTTCCCCCAATCATTCATTCACTTACCTTTCTTAGCTCTTTTCAAAGATACAAAATCCAAGTTGGCATATAGTGATACATACATATTTAATTTTTTTTCACCAGTTACGATTGCCAGTTACCCATAAAGATCTCATATTTTACATGAATACACTAAATACATCCTACACCTAATAATATACACCGAGTTGCCCATATAAGACTAAAGAAATCCCAAAACAAACCATGAAAGAATGTCCATACCATTGTCTTCAACAAAATCATTTGGCAGAAGACCAATGGCTTTCAGGTGGCTGGGAGTTGCTGCTGAGAGGGACATGATTTCCCCCACAGCCTCATGGAACCCTTCATTAGCCCCATTCCTTAGCAAGTAGGGTTGTATGGCATATGCCATGTCATACTGAATGTGCCCCCATCTCGTGATGGGCTGTCAAGAAGTCATCCATTGTCACCTTTGTGCACATCTTGATCCTGCAAAAATAAAGCAACATTGAAATCAACATCATTAGATTCTATGTAATTAACAGAGTAGAATTATATATGAATTTCTTAACATGTATCATCTTCCCAATATTTATCCTCATTGAATCTTGAGTACCTACCAACACGTACTAGACACTAGACACTGTATAAGCTGTTCAATAGAAAGTGATGGGTAGGGGCTGAATCCTACAGACTAATGGTAACCAGAGTCTTCTACCCCAAAATCTCTGAGATTCTATAAGGAATCAGTAGACATGACTGGAAATAACAATGAGTGAATGCAGACAGTCTCCTAGAAGCACCAAGAATGGAATAACTGAGGAACCAATAAGCAATATGGACCTTGACTGATGTACAGGAGGTTGCCAGATAGCTGGCAAGAAGAGACAAATAGCTGACATTCCTGGAAGTATTCAGTGAGAAATAGTGAAAAATCACATGGATTCTGGACACTGAAATCAGTTGATAAAGTCAAGATTGAGAAATAGTAGTAAAAGTGTAGATTTCTGACTTGGGAATCATTCACATGGAATTTATGGAGTGGATGTAACGGTTCATAAATCTGGCGTGGAATGATAAGAAAAGGGATTTGTCTTAAGAGATCGTGGTGCCTAATATGTGGAGAGTGGGAAATGATTCAGAAGGGATGAAGAGAGAAGCCAAAGAAGCCGCAAAGAGGTTGACAATGTAGAAGTCAACGAAAAACAGCATTTCAAACACAACTTGTAAACTTAGACTAATACTGCTGTGACCCTATGAAATAGGACTACATCTGTCTAGCAGGTGACTGTCCCGGTCACTTGGCAAAAGAAGTTTCAATCCAGCAGGTTTAGATATAATAGTTTGATAGGCTCCTGAATTAATTTTCCTGTCATTCTGATCATGATCAGACTACATCAGTCTGAAAATAAATGACTACATATTTTTTAGTAAAGATGTTTGGAAAAGAGCCATGTCCATTTCTTTATGTATTATCTATGAGTGCTTTTATATCATAAAAAGGAGCAGAGTAGTTGCAATGGATAGCTATTCATTGTGTGGCCCTTAGCAGAAAGGGATCACAATTCCTTCTCTATAGAATATATACATGGAGCCCTACCCAGACCCGCTTTCCCAGACAGACAGACCCACCAATCTACTAGTTCCCTGATTCGTGACCGCTGAAGACAAATAGCTTCTGCCTTCTTCGTGGGTTTTGGCAGAATAGGATATACCTCAGGCAGGTTAGATCTCCCTACATTCTGGGGCATTTCACAGCCAATGACTGACTAACATAGGTGCAGGTACAAAAGACTAATCCCCTTGTCTCAAAGTGTAGCCAACTCTGTAGTAGTATGAAGCATGTTTCAGAGCCCCAGGAGATCGAGCTGAGGTCACACCCTTATTAACTATTTCCACTGTCCCAACTTGTGTCCCTCTGTGTCTCTTCATATGAGAATTCTCCCTCAATAAAACACTTGTACAAGATTCTCCATCTCAAGTTAGAGGCTCCGAGCTAAGACTCTCACAAATATGCGACCTAGTTGTGACTGCTACACTTTAGAGATGAGAAAACGGAAACCAAAGCAGGTTAAATACCTCTCCCAAGGTTGTCTGGTTCTTAAGCGACATACCTGGACTTTGAAACTCCATTTTCTTTCTGCCATTTCACAGGTGCCTTTGGGGCATGCCCTTTCTTCTAATCTAACTTGCTACTCAGGTACACAGCGCTGCCTCTGTGCTAGGTCCTGCTGCTCTCCAGCCTGCTGTTCTCTCAGCTCGGTCTGGCTGGTCTCTTCTCTTTCAATTCCAATTCAAACATCATCCTGTCAGATCCCAGCCTCAAGCCTAGCCATGTCTAGTTCTATTCTATATTCTCTGTTTCTTTTTATGACATACTTCTCTCTACTATCCTCCTGTGTCCATTCACCTGTTGTTTCACTCGGAGGAGGGAAACATGAAGTGGAGGAACAACACCCAGTTCACACATCCATCTTCCATCCGTTTTAACGCCAACCCTTTCTTAGTGTGGGCTCAATCATACCCATGTGATGCCTATTATTTCAAATGAGGCTGACTGTCTAAAGGTACAAATTTCAGAAATTTCAGAAGCTATTATTATCTATATTAAATTTCAGAAGCCTATAAATGGATGGACATGGAAAGGATCATGTTGAGTGAAATTAGGAGCTTCTGAAATCAGGAGCTTCTGAAAAGCCCAGATATGCTTTTTATGGGCTTAGTCTTCATTTAGAGGCAGCTAACTCATTTATTCTGTTCTCAGTGAAGCAGAAAAGTCCAAATTCACCCTCCACCCTGCCTCTATTACCTTTCATTTTAAAAGTGGCTGGATCACAAGCGTGTGGGAGTCAGGAGGTTTGGTTAGATAGAGAAGGGAACATGTGTGAATAAATGTCTAAAGGTCTGATACCAACATAGAACTGAGCATTAAATACAGACAAAAAATGCAAATGATGGCTTCTAAGAGTACGTAGTGCAACCCACAATGTGTAGGAGAAGGAGGAGAGAGAGAGGGAGAGAGAGAGGAGATAAAGAACCTGCCATTTAGGCAGGATGTGGGAGGGGGAGGGAATTGGGGACATGGGTGGTGGTTGAGGGGCACTGGTGGAGGGCGGGGTGCTGGAATACTTTGTGACCGAAACCCCCAAGCGTGAACAACGTTGTAATTGTATATCTCACGGTGGTATAATAAAATGTTTAAAAAAAGTGGCTGGATCAAAAGGCATATGAAAAAATGCTCATCATCACTAATCATCAGAGAGATGCAAATCAAAACAACAATTAAATATCACCTCACACCACAGAGACTGGCCCATATCCAAAAGGGTAAAAGCAACAAGTGCTGGCATGGATGGGGAAAAGGGGACTCTCATACATTGTTGGTGGGAATGTTGACTTGTACAACCTTTCTGGAAAACAATATGGACATTCCTCCAAAGACTAGAAATTGAGCTCCCTTTTGACCCAGCCATACAACTCCTGGGAATATACCCTGGGAAGCCAAAAACACACAGCGGAAACACAAACCCGCACTTATATTTTCATAGCAGCACTATTCACAATAGCCAGAACCTGGAAACAACCAGTATGCCCGAGAACTGATGACTAGATAAAGAAACTGTGGTACATCTACACAATGGAATACTATGCAGCAGTTAGGAAAAAATTAAGTTATGAAATTTGCCTATAAATGGATGGACATGGAAAGAATCATGTTGAGTGAAATTAGTCAGAAGGAAAGAGAGATATAGAATGACAGCATTTATTTGCATGACATATATATTATGTATATATATACATAATATATATACACATATATACATATATATATGTATATATATATATATTAAATGACACCAAAATCCAATGTCAGGCGAAACGTGGATCAGGTCTTACCAAAAAGTGGAAATTACTGCAAATGTGTGGAGTCAGAGATTAGGTAAAACAGAGAAGGGAACATGTGTGAATAAATGTCGAAAGGGCTAATACCAACCTAGAACTGAGGATTAAATACAGGCAAAAAATGCACGTGATGGCCTCTAAGTGTATGTAGTGCAACCCACAATGTGTAAGAGAAGGAAAAGAGAGAGAGGGAGAGAGAAAAGAGATAAAGAACCTGCCATTTAGGCAGGCTATGGGAGGGGAGGGAACTGGGGACATTGGTGGTGGGAAATGGGCACTGGTGGAGAGCGGGGTGCTGGAACACTATGTGACTGAAACGTCTAAACATGAACAACGTTGTAATTGTATATCTCACGGTGGTATAATAAAATATTTAATAAAAAAAAGAAAAAGAAAAAAAATAAAAGTGGCTGGATGCCAGCTTCACTACCTGAAGTCGTTCTTCCCCCAGATCCCAAGCTGTGGGATGGCACACCACTTTCCGCCCATCAGTTGGCTCAGTTAGCATAGAGTTTTCCCAGAATCCTTTAGTCATACTGGTAAGGTTAACAGACATAAAGAACCTCTCAGCCTCTCTGAATATCCTTTGTGCATCCCAGGCCTGGAACAAAATTAACGATATTTAGTTGTAGCATTAAAATAATAACAGACTTCTTTCCATTGGTTATATCCATAGGCCTCATCTTTCAGGAAAGAAACTAGGTGACACGTGTAGACAGTTGTCAAAGAGTTTATATTCTTGATCTCAGTAATTCTAACTGCAAGAAATTAGGAAGTTCTCAGAAATTCAATTAGACAATTCCATTTCCATTTAAAACAATTTTAAATTAGGGTAGAAAAGTGAAGCAATCAGCAGAATAGTAAAATAATATTTGTGAATGGAATATACTAATAAATTTATATTTATAAAATATTTATGTTTTACATGTAGAAAGGTAGAATAAAGCATTGCATAGTATAAACTTAATGATGAAACACACAAAAATGTTAAAAATAGACTAAGAGTGATTATATGGCATGCTTTATCTATGTTTTTGACCTGAGGTAGAACCCAGGGCCTCATGTATGCAAAGCATACACTCTTTCATTGAGATACAGAAAAAGCCATTTGCCTTTATTCTTGAAACTTTAAAAAATGGTTTGTCTTTATGTTAACATTCCAAATCTAAACATACATGGCAACTGGAGAGAGCTAGCAATAGTTATCTACCATCCAGCCTACTCTTCTGGGAACTAGTCAAGATTTCTTTGGACATAAGGTTCACATCAAGAAAACTATGGCTCTGGATTCACATATCACTTCTGGCAGGCTTGGGGGACCATATAGGGTGCTGGGAATCAAACCCAGTTTGGCCATGACAAGGTAATTACTCTATTACTCCAACCCAAGTATGGCATTCTTATGAGGACTGATCATACACCAAACAATGTGAGAAGAACTAGAAAGCAAAGTTAACATCTGTTGAATAAAGAATAGACAGAAACCAGACAAATTACTAAGGGTTCAGAGTTCAAATTTTAGTTACCACTGTCTTTGACTTTGAGCAAGCCGTTGACTTGAGTTTGCTTCCTCACCTATGGCACAGGAACACAACAATACCTGCACTACTAGTCTCACAGGTTTGTTTTAAAGATAAATTTAGGTGAGGCAGTGGATAGGAAAACACTCCACATAGGCTCAGGGCCTTTGCTGCTGCTCAGTGGGTTAGCCCAAAAGTCTGATGGTAGTTGCAAAAGTAATATATTTACTCTGCAGTGGACTTTTCCCGGAACATGCAATGTATGCGCAGGGTGTCATTGCATTACCACCAGCATGTCTAAAACTCCTAAGTGGGCTAGAGTCATAGCTCAAGAAGCTGAATGGATGCTCCATATGGTAGAGGCAGCTCAAAGGGCGGAGCGGATGCTTTGAAGGCAGGAGGTCCAAGTTGATCCTCGTCACTGTTGGTTTCCCATCACCACCAGGAGTAACCTCTGAGCAGTCAGAGGTAGCCCCGAATACCATAAGGTGTGGCCCCCAAAACATAAAACAAACATAAAAACATTAAGCAAAAGTCCAGCAACAAGAAATGGTTAATTGTTGTGCAACCACGTGACTATGTTTTATCCAGCCAAAGCAAGATTCTGAACTCTATCCAGAATTGCGTGTGTGTGAGTGTGTGTGTGTGTGTGTAATGATTTCACCAATGGAACAACATAAAATCTAAACAAGATTTATTTAAAACCTTGTTTTACATAAAAATCTAAACAAGACCACAACCAAAAGGCAGTGCAAAATTTATTTTAAAGTCTGTCATGGCTAGAGAGATAGCTCAACAGGCTGAAGCACATATGTTAAATACAGGAGGCTCAGCTTTAATTCTTTGTACTACATGGTCCCCCAGCACTGCCAGGAGCACCCGCAAGTTCTGAGCTGGAATTGGCTATTGAGCACTGTTGGCTGTGACCCAAAAACTAAAATAAGTTAAAATAAAGACTCATGATATGTTTAACAATAATGATTTAATATATAAAAATATTCTAGTAATATCGCTTCTTTGGCTACTCATTTTTACAAGTTATTCGTTTTTACTATACTATTTAGAGATTACTAACTACGTAGAAATGAATTAACTTATTTTAAAAAATTCAATCATCATGAGAAACATAGTTAGAGAGCTGTTCATGTACAGTTTCAGGCATACAATGTGGCAACACTCATCAGTTCACTAATGTGCATTTTCCCACCGCCAATGTCCCCATTTTCCCTCCTGCTACCCCCGCCCTGCCTGTTTCTGTGGCAGCCGTTCCCCCGCCTCGATCACTCCTTTTGGGCATTATGATTTGCAATACAGATACTGAGAGATTATCATGTTCATTGCTTTAACTATTTTCAGCAGCATGCAGTTCTTATCCAGAGTGATTATTTCCAACTATCTTTGTGAGGCAAAATGAAGCTATGACATTTACTTCTAAATGGATAGACATGGAGAGTATCATGCTGAGTGAAATAAGTCAGGAGAGGGACAGGAAAAGAATGATTGCACTCATTTGTGGGACATAAAAACTTAAATGAAACTACCCAAGGACAGTAGAAACAAGGGCCAGGGAGGAGTGATTCACAGCTGGAAGCCTGCCTCAAGTGCTGGGGGAGAAGGCAGCTGGAGTAGAGAAGGGACCACTCTGGCAAAGCAATGACATATCTTTGAAAATAGTGATGTCTATTGGGTGAAATCTCACTTTTTACTGCTCAATACAAAACTCCCTTTACCTCCATTTTAAATACTTCATTGTCAGCTTTTTACTAGAGCTATTAAGCAGGTCCTTTATATCGTTGACTAAGGCACTTTTCTATGAAAAGAGAGCTACATAGAAATAGATCCAAGTGAGCTTGAATAGTTTTATTTACATGGTCTTATATGCAAAATACAACAAGTAAGCACAGCACAAGAAGAAAATGTATAATTTAGCCTTGATTTTCAAGGATTGTTCTTCCCTACCTGGTTCACCATTGCAGCTGTAACATCAATGTTTGGTTTCTCTGGAAAGGGAACCGTGAAGCGGTACAGGTTTGTCCAAAATCTGCCCCACATATCACCTATTTAAAAAATCCATTAATATATGACAAAACAGAAATATAGGTCTTATTTTACAAAGTATATAAAGTGGAATTGTCAGAGGTCACATAATATAGATTTAACCTAGTTTCTGGTGCTTCCTTTTCCCAAACTCCTTTTCTCCTCTTTCTTTTTTTGAAGGAGAGAAAGAACTTCCTACGTGGTGCTCAGGGGACCTGGGGATCACTCCTGATGATACTCTATCAGAGAGGTCAGCAGTTCATGTCCAAGGAGGGAATATGTCATGCTCTAAGATACTAGGGACCACCAGGACCACCGCAGTGGTGCTCTGGGGCCTCTGGAGAGTTACAATCAGCAAGGTTCAGAGGACTACATAGTGTTGGGGGATCACACCCAGGTCAGGCAAATGCAAAGCAGGCACTCTACCCCTATACTATCTCACTGGTCCTCTTTCTCTCTTCTTATTTAAACAAGTTTTCTCTTATTTTTTTTTGCTTTTTTTGGGTCACACCCGGCAATGCTCAGGGGTTTCTCCTTGCTCTGCGCTCAGGAATTACTCCCTGGCGGTGCTCAGGGGACCATATGGGATGCCGGGTATCGAACCCAGGCCGGCACAGGCTGGCCGCGTGCAAGGCAAAAGCCCTACTCGCTGGACTATCGCCTCCGGCCCCAACAGTTTTCTCTCTTATTTTAAACACCATTCTTTTTCCCTATCTCTTCTAAATGGTTAAAATGTAGGTGATAGTCTGGAAGGGAAGGAAAAGAGAAAAAAGAGAGAAAAGGGAAAGAAATAAAGAACATGCCATGGAGGGGGCTGGGGGAAGGGGAGGGAACCGGGACGTTGGTGGTGGGAGATGGGCATTGGTGGAGGGACGGTGCTGGAACACTGTATGACCAAAACCCAAATATGAACTTTTTAATTGTATATCTTTTTATTTGTATATCTCACGGTGGTATAATAAAATACTTAAAAAATAAAAAAAAATAAAATGTAGGTGATAGTGTGGTTAGGGAGAAACTTGTTAGTGAATTATTCCAGTTCTTTCATTTCAAATTATAATTTAAATATATAACTATTAATCACTGTATCACTGTATCACTGTCTTCCCTGTTGTTCATCGATTTGTTTGAGCGGGCACCAGTGACATCTCCAAAGTCCTGTCGCAAGCAAGTGTAGCCTGAGGGCATCTGCTTGCTCCAGGGACAGGAAGAGTCTCAAACCATTTTTCAGGTCATGGAACTGAGGTCCATAATTGTTACTAGTTTTGGCATATAAAATAAAACATGGGTAGCTTGCCAGGCTCTGCCATGTGGGTGGTATACTCTCAGCAGAAAGCTCTCATCTCACGCATTTACTGATGAAACTTAAAGGGGAAAGATCAGGGTTTCTCTTGGGTGTAGCTCTGAGGAACTATGGAGCCTGGATATTAAGAATGACTGACTTCATGATGTGTGGGTTGCTCTGGCTTCTTGCTAGGCTTACTAGATGACAGGTATCAGTTAGAACCTGCCTAGATCTGTATACAGTGTATAAATGTGAAAGATCCTGGGAAGGACCTGATCCTAAAATCTACTACTAACACAGTCGCGCAGCCACGAAACATTCATATAACTATTAAATATAGAGAAAATCATAGCTACTGTAGTCTCAAAGCAGATTTATAAAATCCACCAGTAACAGTATAAAATACAACTTACAACTTAAACTCTTAGTAACTTAAGCTGTTGGAGTCTAGAAAGACTTAATCTACTGGGCTCTAGAGAGATCTCACAGTGCTACATTTAAAGATTTCTACAAACTAGCAACTCAGTTCCATTTTTACTACTATAGCAATATAATGTTTTTTTAAACATGTCAAATATGAAATTGGATTTCAGGGCCAAAGATAACAGAGAATGTGGGTGTAGAGTCCCACAAATCCTTTGTCCTGCGGAGAGGTTTGACTGTGGAAATCAGCTACCCGTCTGTCTTTGGTGGGAATGCTGTGTGTGCATGACATTACAAGCATGAACTTTTCAAGCATGTATATTTTATTTGGCCTCAGATTCAGCGAAGGGGGAAGGAACTCTGGAAGAATATTAGGAGGTTCAATGAAAGGTCCCAGGTCTTGTGTGGTCCACAAAGGCTCTGTGACAGGGTCTGAAGTTTTGAGAGGTTGGAGTTTCCTCCTACACTATGCATCCTCTTTCATGACAACGACTTCATTCATCACTCATGATTGCAAACAAAGTACTTTTCCACAACAATAAGTTGTGCCATTTACAATGAAGTTATGAACTTTTAATTTAATCTGTATGTTAATTCTAGAATGTCTTTCTCTTACCCCCAACTACGACTACCTTACAAAGTCTTTTTCTTTCAATACAACAGGAAAATCTTAAACTTCACCATAAGAGCTTCACAATCAATTTGAATAGCAAAAATTGGTTTAACATTTCCACACTTACTTGTACCTGAAATAATTTTTTCTGTTTTACATAAGCCCTTTTCCTTTGCACTATGGCCAATATAGTTACTCTATATCAACTAGATAAAACAATAAAGACTTTGAGTGTCTTTTCTGTTAAGAAGGTACCTTCAATTTACAATTTTTATTAAGTTACTAAATTTATTCACAGGATTATTCAAATGTTTTATGTTAGACCTCTCTCTGCAGAGCAACTTCTTTGGCATAAATGACAAAGAGCAAAGGCCACAGTTAGTGGAGTTCTCACCAAGCATATGAGCAGGCAGGCATCCAGTTGGACTGATCTGAGAATAGGCCTTCGCCAGTTTTGCCCTCACGTAGGCATGAAGATGTCTATATAATGGTTGAATCTAAAAATTAAAGGAAGAAAATTCAAGGCAAACACAATTTCTTTTTTTATAACTATTTTATTATACCACCATAAGATATACAGTTACAAAGATGTTCATGTTTGGGTTGCGTCACACAGTGTTCCAGCACCCGGCCCCTCCACCAGTGCCCATCTCCCATCACCAATGTCCCCAGTTCCCTCTCCCCCCCCAGCCCACCTCCATGGCAGGTTCTTTATTTCTTTTCCCTTCTCTCTCTATCTCTTTCTTTTCCCTCCCTTCCAGATTGAGGATTACAGAACATATATTAAAGGGTTGTCGTGACAAACACAATTTCTAAGCCTCCCAAAAAAAAAAAGACTTCTGTAGAAACATTCTTGAGAATTTAGAAACATTCCTAATTCCTAGATATTGATGATAACCAGCGCCTTCTAGAACGTAATTGTCAAAGTGGAGTATATTAATCATAAAATTTACCCATTTTAAAGTGTATATTTTGTAAGTAAGTAAGTTTAGTACATTGATATTGTTGGGCAACTGCCATCACCACCATCTCATGTTAAACACATCCATAACAACTCTCCAAGTTTTCTTGTTTCGACTTTGTAATCAGTTTTACCCCCATCTCCAAGTAAAAAAGGGTCAAAATGAAGGAAGAGGAAGACCTTGAGAAGTATCAAAGAAATGCATCTACTTAAAGGATTCTCTCTCCCTTATTAAGGCTTCTTTTGCATAGGTTAAGGAAACACTAGTGTCACTTTTCCTGAGGAAGGAAGCAACACGACAGCTTTGCTAACAAAGGAAGGCAGTGCCAGTCCTAGTTAGTGCACAAGGACCATTCATACCCTGTAATGGTCTAAGGGACCACTTCTTTTCTGAAATTTTTGCATTTTATAATCTTGCTATTGGTAATTACTGGGCAGTGGCTGGAAGGCATAGAGCAGGTCTGGTCAGCTGTAGATGTTGTCTTTTATTCTGTAATATCTTTTCAAGCTATAATATTTCATAACTGTGAGACTTGGAAATGGCTGGCCAGTGTGGGAAGAACAACCCTAAAGTGCCTTTAGTGTTCTCTTCTTCTGCGCACTACCCTACATCATTCTCTGCCTCGGGTTCCCTAGTTACCTCTTTAAAGGTACGATCCACATCCTCTATCAACTGGTCACGGCTGTACTTTAAACTCAGCTTCTCCTTCAGTTTCATAATCTGCTCTCCAATAATCCCCATAGTCTTTGTAATCTGTTTTTTAAAAAGAAAGAGAACATAAAGGAAAGAGATAAATCATTATCTGAGATTAGACTTGGTTGGGAGGGGGATGCAAATATTCTGATTTCTTGTCCCCAACAGCAACTCAAAGGGTATAATATCACAACTAACATCTGCTAAATACTTGGCTCTTGCTGGGAATTTAAATGCATTATCTCATCTAATAAACACACTACTACAGTGCTGACATTATTATAATCCTCATTGTGCACATTAGCATCCTGTTCTTAGACGGTTAAATAATGACTGAGTTCACATTCTAACTGCCCTTGCCTGGCCATCTGTTGGTTTAGCTATTCTGGGAGTTTTGTTGTTTTGCTCACTCCCAACTTAATCTACTTAAGTCAAGGTTCATTCTAATGAGACTTCTCTTCTATGTAAACACTGCTAGAGGGTGTGGCACTTACAGAAGTCACCTTGATTGAATAACTTCTGACTTATACATCTACTAAGACTTCTATGTTTTCTAGGATTGGGCACAGCTCCACTGCACCCAGGGTGGGACAGTTAGAATTTACCAGGAGACTACCACCCTGGCTACGCTGAGACTATAGGAAGACTATAAGAAGAATCATACTAGTTTGCTCTAAGCAGGCGAAGTGACCCTTTCAGTACACGAGAACAAGATACTCAGAATCACCCTGGTGCAGATAATAATAAGAAGGACCTTGTGGGTACCATCTAGATTACATGAAGCTCATGAAGTTAAGATGTATTACTTTATATCAGCCCTCTCTCTCCAGTGTTTTACATAAGAGATAATCTCCTTAGTCCTTGGCATAACCTTTGTTTATACCTGCAATAAGGTGTGGCACTACACTCTGTTTAGAGTTCTTTGTTGACATGCCCCTCCCAGTTAGATTACTTTGGTGTATATAAGGGGCTGACTTGAGGCCCCTTCACCCTTTGCCTTTTGGTTCCCTCAGCCTTCAGCTTTTGGCCCCTGTGGCTTTTGGCTTTTGGCTTTTGGCCTTTTGCTCTTTGGCCTTTTTGCTCCTTCTTCTGGGTAGGACTCCAGCTCAGTTGAGATCCTCTCTCTCTTTGGTGGGAGACTTAGGCTCTTTGAATGGTCTAAGTTCGACCAGAGCTAAAGTTTGTTCATTATATTGGAGTGCTGTGGAAGAGCTTTTTGTACTATTAAAAGCCTTTGGAACTGCAACGAACTCGTGAGTTTTCATCTGTTCTCCTGGCGTCCTCGGAGGTAGAAGAGAACCTCTTGTCCCCACACTGTTGGGGACCCGCCGGCGGCATTCCGACAGCTATCTACTTTCTTCATATGTTAGTTTGCATTTTATCAAATGTGTAATTGTTTCTATGGTGATTGTATTTTTAATTGTAGTTCTCTTTATTTTTCCAGTGTCTTGCAATTTCAACTCTAACCCAGCTGCTCTTAGACACCATCACAACATGTTTGCTTGTATGTGTATACCCTACATATTCTCTGTCTGTCTCACTTAGTACCCTATGAGGAAATGTGAGCTCATGTTAGATTATTAGAGAATAAAGTTTGCTGATGTATTTCTGGGAAACTATAATTTTTATTTTTATAGGTACATTAGCAATGGGTGATTGCAAAAAAATTTGAAATAAATATTAGAAGAACGAACATGGCAATATCTGTCTCCAACTTCACAGAGATTGAAACTGTAAGTGGAAGTGCTGTTGAAACACATTTAAAAACAGATGAGAAAAAGATTTCCTTATTTTACCCAGGAGGTAGTGAATGAGCAAAGCATCAGGCCATAGATTCACCTCATTATTAAGACTGAAGAATAAGTCAAAATATAATAAAATTCTGCCCCCTGCTAAGATTTTTATGACTTAATATTCCTGAATTATAATTACAGCTGCGAAAATAATAGATTTCTGAATTAAACTGTTTTTGTTTTAATTTTCATCGTTTTGTTACATCAACTCCCAGAGGTAAGCACACAAATAATCTTTGACAATGAACTGTGACTTGTCAGAAGTACAGCTAAAATTTTATTCCTAGAGGCTAAGATTTCTATGACTAAATATTTTAGTTATAATTATAACTGCAGAAAAATGATGGATTTCTGAACCAAATTAACTTGTTTCTAAGTTTTTATTCTTTCTTTTACATCAACTCTCAGAGGTAAATACACAAATAATTTCTTGACAATGAACTGTGACCTGTTGGAAGTTTAGGAAGAGACCGTGTCTCTGTTTCCCATTGTACTGTGAAATAGGAATGCCTTATCAATCCCAAGACTCAGGAAGTCAAGATCTTTCAAATAAGGAATTTGAGACTGTAGCTGAGTCTTTTCACTCACAAGTTCTTTAAACTGTAGAGTGTGAATGCATATTCCTAGTAGTTTCATCTTAGAGACAAATGACCTGAATTGTTCTTCAGATAATAATCAATAATTTAGTCAACTTTATATCAAAGGATGGACTTGAAATTGATGAGAATAGCCCCCACAGAGAGCGTAAAGAACCTCTAAAACCAGAACACTTACTGTTGGCTCTTGCCATCTCATTTTTCAGGTCCACATACTCTTCATATAATGGCCTCAGCTGCTTGCCAAACCACAGACCTCCAACTTTGGTGCCCAGAGCCTTACATCATCATGTGCTATTTGCCATTATGTACATCCAAACCTGTTATCACCCCAAGAAATATAGAAATGCATTTTGTGAGATTTTTTATTTGTGATCCATTATATGAACTTCAAAGAATTGAAAGTCAGACTGGCAGACATCGAGGTCATGAAATTATTAAAAGAAACATTCCGATTCAATAATTTCTAGAATATTGCTGCAGACAAAAGAAATCATTGATATAATTTAAGCACTAATTTAATTAAATTATTTGAATGTCACAGAATCTACAATAATTTTAACGTGGAAGAGCACTATGTAAAACATATGTTCAGGATCTTTCTCAAATTTGGATTATCATTCAATATCACTTTTGATTGTAAAACTTGAGAGATAAAAAATAAATTTCATAATCACTGCTCAATATTAGCAGCCTACCTGGTTCGAAGTAAAAACACTCTTGGGTTTTTTATTTGACTTGCAAACTTTTCCAGCTGTAGATGGTGCTCATTTCATTGAGAATTTTATTCAACTGCAGATGGAAGATAATATGCTATTAGAATAGAAAATATTCTAGAGAGAATGCTAATATAAATATGTCCTTTAGGACAGGT
>JAJIBD010037348.1:0-15671 GCA_021461705.1 Cryptotis parvus
GTTAGGAAAAATGAAGTCATCAAATTTGTCTATCAATGGATGGACATGGAGAGGATCATGCTGAGTTAAATTAGGTAGAGGGAAAAAAGACAGATATAGAATGACTGCATTTATTTGGGGGATATAAAAATAGCATGATACCAATATCCAGGGTCTGGCAAAACATGGATCAGGAGGTCTTTTCAGTGGTGTAATCTACTGCAAATGTGTGGGAGTCAGAGGTTAGGTAAGCCAGGAAAGGTAACAGTGTGCTAATAATCGTCGGAAATGATATACCAGCTTAGAACTGAGGCATTGAATATAGGCAAGGGGATATCATGATAACCTACAAATGTGTTTATTGGAAGCCACAATGTGTAAGAGAAGGAATAAAAAGATACAGAGAGAGAGAGAGAAAAGGCAAGTTGCCTACCATAGAGGCAGGCTGGGGAAGGGAGGAGGGAATCAGGGGATATTGGTGGTGGGAAATGGGCACTGGTGGAGGGATGGGTGTTGGAACACTGTATGACTGAAACCCAAACATGTACATCTTGGAATTGTATATCTTACGGTGGTATAATAAAAATTATAAAAGAGTATCAATTATTTTTATTTCTTTAGAAGTAATTTCGTAGAGGTAATAATGACAATAAATATATGTTCACATGTGCATCACGTATAATTATGTATATATACTTTATGAATAACAAAATTTGAAAGCCCCTAATGCTAATGAGATCAGAGAAAGTAGGAGATAAATGTCCACTTGGGGGCTGGAGTAATAGGGATAGGCTGTGCAGATCCACTATCTGCCTTGCATGTGGCCATAGGTTTCATCTCTGGCATCCCATATGGTCCCCCAAGAACTTCCAAGGTAATTTCTAAGTGTAGAGCCAGTAGTAGACCATGAATGTCACTGAGTGTAGCCCTAAACACAAAGAAAATGAAATAAAGGTTCACTGAGGTTAAAAAGCTACAAAGTTTTATTTTTAAAATTATTTTTTAAAAGTTTTGGTTCTGAAACACACCAAATGTGATGTGGTTATGCTCAGAGCTTAATCCTGGCACTGTGCTCAGGGATCACCCTTGGAGCCGCCTTTACAGCTTCTGAAATAAGCACAACAGAATTCTGGCATCTTGGTGACTCAAGGGCTCATTCAGAGATAACGATGGTATTGCCAGGGCATGTGCTGGCAGACCGAACTCCACAGGAGCACATTAGTCAAGACTGAGTGAGGAAGACAGTTCTTTATCCGATTGGCACAACTACAGGCATTATGTGAGACAGCCAGAGATGGGTACCTACAGCCTATCTCCCCAGAGATGGGTACCTATAGCTGACTGACTCAATCATGTCTTCCCAGTCACAGAGAATAGGAGAGCTAGAAATCAGAACTTACTGATTCCTTGTTGTGGGTTATGTGCCCCTGATTCCAGGGGCTTACTGTTTTAAGAATCCCAGGGGCAATTCTCAGAACTACTTGGCCTGGCTGTGTAGGGTACTGTTTGACCCCAATGATGTGCTGCTGCTGGAGTTCTGTGGTGCTGACGGCACCAGGGTCACTATGATGGTGCTATGCAATATCAGGCATAAAACCCAGGGCCTTGTGAATGCCAGTTATGTGCCCTGATAACTAGGGCTAGAAGAGGTATTTACTGTTTTATATCAACTGATCCTAGTCAGGGCCAGAAAACAACTTAGAGACTAATTTCCAGAATACCATAATTTTGCTCCCAAGCACCCAACAAACACCATCACAACAAAAATCCCATTCTTTCAACATTGGAAAAGTAAAACTAGGGAAATCAAGGTTGCTTCAATTGGCTAAGTCAGCTGGAGAGTAGAGTCCAAGTCGGCTGACTTCACATAACTGCCCTTGCAAAAATCACTGTTGCTCCTCATTTAGTCACCAGTATTATCCTAAGCTACCACCATTTTCTAGGAAAAAAAGTTAGTGCAAAGGTCTCCCACAATGATAAACCCATCATCAGAGTACCAGATTCCTCTTCCCTTCCCATATGGTCCCAAAAAGTGTATCAGTGGGAAGGCCAAGGTTGACCCAAAGGGGCAGTCCCAAGGTAGTGGTATGGTGTACCATCTTTAAAGAGAACCTTACAGTGTTTGAGGAATGCCAATTATGAACTCTGAGAAGCAACTCCAATCACACACACATACACAGGAAATTTTCCTAAAGAAGACAGATCAATAAATCCCAAGTAGCACAAGGCTATTACTAAAATTACTATTACTACTACTACTTCTACTACTATTATTATTACTATTATTGATTACCTGTAAGTCACATCCCATGACAGTGGGAAGTGGGCCCAATCCCATAAAAGCAAAAAGTGCTTTTTGCTTGAGATGCATCACAACACAGAGCATGCCAGCAGTACAGTGTGGTGAGCCCTTCCTTCTTGAGGCCAGTTTCATTTGAAAATGAGAAACGGTGATCTCATCTACACTCCACCTCTAAGGAGGTGTGTTAGGTTGCTCCATTGCAGTTAATCAGGTTGCAGTAGTTCCAGGGGCACTGAATTTGCCTCAAAGAAGAAAATGCAGAGTGGCAGAGGTGACTACATCACCGGTCAAAAGTCTCCGACACTTCTTATTTAATGGGTATCCAAATTTAACAGATTTCTAATGAAATGGGAAGGCATCTTTTTGGTAGAAGGAAATCAACATCTTGAACTATAAAAATAACTCTTTACCTCCCTCTTGAAAATATCACCAAAAGACATTTGCTAATCTCTCCCGGGCTGCTAGGTCATAGTGGCTATAGAAGCATGTGACTGATGGAAACAACCTGTTTCTGTTCCCACAGCCTTTCCCAGCCGAGCACACAAATCAGGAGCACCTGGCCTGACTACTCCAGACACAAACAAACTGATGCTGGCAGCCACTGGCTCAGTAAATGCCATGCTTCTTGGTCTCTCTGCTCCCAATATAAACAGTCCCAGTCAGTTTTAGACAAGTCTTCCTAAGCATTCTTGCTTACTCATATCTTGGCAGTAAAGGAGAAAGTCCTCTTTGAAAACACCATCTTTGTGGCCACTCTCCTAAAGTGGTAAGATTTCAATTACTTTCACAATTCTTACATCTGCAGAACACTCACTATCGCCAACTGCTGGGCAAGGTGACAGAGCAAAGAGAAAACTAAAGGAAGATATTGGGGATGTAGCTCAGGTGGAAGAGTTCACTCTTTGACTGTAGGGGTCCCCTGGGTTTGAGCCTGGACATCACATGATCTCTGAGTACACCCCTACCACAAAAGAATAAAAGAAGCAATCAGTTCTGATTTGCGAAAAAGGTTCCAGACCTGGTACTATTTGAGCTGTTCCTGAAATCATGAATAGTGCTTCAGCAGGCATGGGGTGGGAGGGTGGGGAGTACTAATGAGAGAGAAGATGTGAGAAGCTGGCTAATGGCTCATGAACTCATTTGCTTAAACAGTTGGAATCACTGGGTTGTAAATGGCCTGGGCTGTTTTCTCAATGTGAATGAGTATATTCATGGAACACACACTTGTTATTAAAATGATGCAATGCCTTCTGCAAAAGGCTGTGAGGAGTAGAAAGCAATGGACTCCCATAACTATGTAAGCATCCATTTATAAGACTTCTGAAACTTGTAATAAACAGGAATCTGGTCTGTGTTGAGTTCATTTTAATAGCGTAGGCAAAATTAAGAACCAGAGGAATTTCATATGGCCTCCTTTTTTCATTCAACTTTCTATCATCCTAAACTCCTTAGAGGCTATAAATTATAACTTACCCACATAAGACTAAGTAAAAGACCATAAGAAAACAAAAGGAATTAATCAAATATTGTTGGTTTTATTAACGAACAAATATTGCAGCATCAGTCAAATGTCTTGTCAATAAAGTCACAGAAAAATCAATTCATTACTTTCTAGACTATTGATAGAATTTTTATGAAAATAAAAATTGTTTATCAGACTGTTAAGACATATATCTATTAAAGTGCATTTACATTAGTACTCTAAATGGTGATATTATGTCTATATTATTAATCAGGGAAGTGCCCAAACCTGATAATCAATTATTCTTCATTGTTTGAAATTCTCAAGTTTTGTTTAGGGATCAGAAGAAATCTTCATTAAGTTCTAATGTCCTGAATACATGCCAATTTTTATGTATTTTCTGTCTTTATAAAAAGGTATAACTAACCAACTCATTATAATTAAACAATTACACACTCTCTCTCTCTCTAACCCAATTCTGGACAATTTCACAGAACCAATATGCAGGTTTTCCAACAAAATGGCATAAAAAGCTTGAGAAAGCTTGTAGAAAAAATAAGGTGGACAGACCAAGGAGCAGGTGAGCGGCAGGAAGGGGAGAGCTTACAAAAGGATAAGAATGACATGAATTAGAGAGGGAAATGGGTTTTGTGATTTGTAATACTATTATTTGTGGCTATCCTGCACATAATTCCAACATCATTACAACTAATATACCCTAACTAATATACCTAATAATATAGGGTAATATATAGGGTAATATATTACCCTAACTAATATACCTAACTAATATACCCACCCCAAAGAGGGAAAAGTTTTAGACACATATTACTTTTTCTCTCCTCATTATTTCCGCCTAAAGACAGCTTTCTTTTCCTTTATCAAATGGAGACGGTATCCACAAACTTTGGTGGAACTTGAGGCTAACTGATATGAGCAAGTCGGTTGGTGAGATTATGAGAGTGTTTGTCTACCTACATACACATATCAGCATCCTGAAAGATAGGGGGCTACAATTGGGAGAAGCTTCTCTTGAGGGAAATCAGTGTCAAGGCTGAGCTAACATCTGTTAACACCAGATTTTTTTTTCTCCCTGAAGGCGACTCTTTCACATCAAAATCACTGCAGAGTATCAGTGTAAGCTTGAAGATTAAGTTTCTTTCTATAGTTGCACACTATGCTTGATCCAAGGTCCTCAACAACACTAGTGGAAAAGTAGCTGACAAGGAAAGATAGCCAACGGATATTTATCGTGATGCACGTGGGATAATGGAGAAGAGCAGCCAAAATTGGGAGGAGGTGCACTTTTCAAAACCAAGTGAGTGCAAGTAGAAATTAAGACGTGGGAGTGAACTCTCAAAACAGACCTGCCACAACTCTCTTCTGGTACAGAGTGACAAATTGGCAAAAGTTTAATTGCAATTGAGCAGGATAATTTCTTATGGTTCTGATAGTACTACATAGACTGTTTACCCTGATACTACTGTAAACAGCAACTATAAACTTTGGTAAAAGAGAAAAAACAATGCTACAAAGAGACTGGAGACTGAAGAAGAGCAGGAATATTCTTTTTTTCTGATCCTTAAATGATTGTTTTTTATTTTTTATTACAATTACAAAGACATACAATTAAAAAGTTCATATTTGTGTTTTGGTCATACAGTGTTCCAGCACCCATCCCTCCACCAGTGCCCATCTCCCACCACCAACGTCCCCGGTTCCCTCCCCCCCCCCCAGCCCTCCTCCATGGCAGTTTCTTTATTTCTTTTCCCTTTCTCTCTCTTTCTCTTTTCCTTCCCTTCAAGATTATGGATTACAGAACATACATTAGAGGGTTGTCATGTGTATCTTTTTGCCTCTATTTAATGCTCAGTTCTAGGTTGATATTCTTAAGGAAAGTTCTCATGCCACCCATTTTCAGCGATTTTTGACTAACTGCCAAGTGTCTAAGGCACCAAGAATTAGGCACTAATAATATAAAATACTGGATGAGAAAATAATATAAGGAGGATGCTCAGATCATCCTTGACCCCAGTGTTAAGAGAGGAGGAGGACAGAGAAGGAAAGAAATCAGGGGGAAAGAAGAAAATGGGAGGTAAAGGGGTGGAACAGGCATCAGGGCTTCTGTTATATTGGTAAAATGGTGAATGGTAGAGCCAAACTGCAATACACAGGCTCAACAACACTAAAACATGAGAGCTAAGCAGCAACTATTTAAACTTTGCCATGTTCCTGTGAAGTTAATGGGGTAGGGTTTAGGGTTGGAAAGTAATATGGGAACACTGGTGGGGGAAAGTTGATACTAGCAGTGGGGTGGGTGTTAAAATATCACATGCCTAAAATTCAACTAGCAACAATTTTGTAAATCACAATTATTTAATAAAAAAGACACCAACAGTAAGCCATCTGTGCTTTTGGTATTAAGAACAATAATATAGAGTCCAAGATAACCACCTCCACTGGAATGCAATCAATGAATTCCAGAGTTTGGGTTTCAGTATCTTCTATTTACTACCCTAATCTCTGAAGATTCCTAATCCACACATCATGTGACAAACTTGAGCTAAAAATCAAGCCCTTAACTAAGGTTTCAACTGGCACCAAGAGTTTAAATCTAACTTTATGTATAGCATTCCAAATATCCAGATGATAACACAAATGTATTCAACTGATCAAGAACCAAGAAATAGTAACCTGTTGGCAAGATGTAAACAATCAACAGAGAACAAACCTGATAGGATCCGAATTTTGGAATTAACAGACAAAAACGAGCAATTATTTAACTATTCTTACACAAGTAAAGGAAATATGAAGTAATGAAAATCACAGGAGTTAAATAGGAGTATTTTTAAATATTCTTATTTATTGCAAACAACACATTCTACAAAGAAGTGATCATCGATGTCAAAAGACGGGTTCAGCAGGGTGATACCATCTCACCAAAACTCTTCAGTGCCACCCTCGAGAACATCATGTGACAATTAGAATGGGAAGGAATGGGAGTGAAGATAAACGGTTGGCAATTACACTACCTCCGGGCGGCAACTACACCACCTCCGCTTCAATATTAGCCAAGCGGCACAAATGCTGGCTGACTTTGACCGAGAATGTGGAAAGATAGGTCTATAGCTGAATCGCAACAAAACTGTGTTCATGAGAAATGAACTAGTTCCAGAGGCCCCATTCACTTTCAACGGAACAAACATCTCTGAATGCAGCAGTTATGTGTACCTAGGTCGAGAAGTCAACATGATGAATGACCTAAAACCTGAGCTGCGCAGGAGGAAGAGAGCGGCATGAAATGCCTTAAGAAACATCGAAGAAATAGCTAAAAAGACAAAGACCTCCGGCTCTGGGCACATCTATTCGACTCCACTGTTTTCTCTGCACTAACATACGTCTCAGAGACCTGTGCCCCTACGAAAGCAGGATGAGAATGCTATTCGGGTCTCCCAAAGAGGAATCAAAAGAGCTATGCTTGGAATATCACTCCTCACTCAAGTGAGAGAAGGAATCCGAGCTCCGACCTCCATTGCTGTTTCAGAGTCATGGACGCTGTCTCGTTTTCCAAGGCATCTAAAATCAGATAGGCTGGACATATAATGCGATTTGGAGACGACCGCTGGACTAGAGTCGTTACCGACTGGATCCCACGGGATGTCAAAAGATCACATGGCCGCCCACCTATGAGATGGTCAGACTTCTTTGTCAAGACTCTGAATGAACGCTTTGAGGCTCTTCGTATTCCTGAAGCAACCAGATACCATTGTGCTACACTGGCACGTGATAGGGTCAAATGGAAATGCTACTGGCACCCACTCAAGCAAATCGAATAACGGGATGTCAAGTGATCAAGTGATTTCCAACAAAATATGCAGAATTGGAAACTATAATATTTTGATTTTTAACAACCACATAACAGGCTCAGCTTCAGAATGCAAATGAGAAAAAACTTCAGTAGACTTAAGGTAGAATAAGAATATTCTATATTTGGGGGCTGGAGAGATAGTACTGCAAATAGGGTATTTGCTTTGCATGTGAAATGACCCAGGTTGGATACTTTGGATTCAATACAGTCTCCTGAGCACTATGAGGAGTCATATCCCCTGACCATAGCCAGGAGTTGCCAAGAAATATTCTATGTGAAGCGCAAAGAGAAATATTCAAGGGGAGTTTGGGCCAGAGTCAGCTGTTCTCAAAGCTTCCTTCTGGCTCTGTGCTCAGGGATCACTCCTGGTGGGGCTCATAGGACTACATGTGGTGCGGGGGTTGAATCTGCATCCATCACGTGCAAGGGAAATGTCTTACCTGCTATACTATCCCTATGCTCCTAAGAAAGAAACATTTGTAAGGAAGCAAAAACACAGTCTTGGGGATTGTGTCTGTCGGTCAACATTCAGGTCTAACATAAACAAAACTAGACTTCAAGAGGGAGAACTGACAGACAATGGGGTAAAAAAATACATTAATGGCTTAAAATTTCACACATTTAGAGAAAAACAAAAATGTAACGACTCCGGAAGCACAACAAATTACCAGATGCTAGAAGACAAAAGTGTAAATAACAAAAAACTTTTTAAAAGCCAAATTTACTTAGAAAATCATGAAAGCAGCCACTGAAGGCATTATATACAGAGTAAACAAAATTTCCAATATGGCTAATATCAGAAGCAATGAAGATTAAAAAAGAAACAACCAATCTTTCTTAATTGGGGAAATGCCAAGCCTTAATTCTATACTCAATAAATTCATGTTTCAAGAATGACACCAATCAAAGCTGATTTCAGATCAAAAAATTCAAACATTGTTTGCAATCAGATCTGAACTGTAAGAAGTTCTCACTGATCTCCTGAATAAAGCAGTCACAAAACTTTCCATCAACACCGAGCTATATATTTAGAGTTGACTTCTCAATGGCAAAGTAACTATTGTCCATGGTACCTGTCATCTGCCGTTTTGGTCAGATTCATCCTGTCATCCTATGGAACTAGAGATAGGGCTTGCTAATTCAATGCTGACCTTGCTGTTGCTGAACAATAAAGTGAGTACACTAGTGCTTTTTATTCCTTACCTGGAACCTATGTAAATGTAACAGTTCACCAAACTGCTATAGTAGTGATCCTGTGGGCTACATTACCCATAGCACGGCTGCATAGTTACCATTTTGATCTTTTGACAAAAGTAAGTTCCTTCATTAAAGTGTAGCAAAACGAATCCAGATTGAAATCAGATATTCATTTTAAAAGATAAAAGGAGATGTGACAAATTATTTGGTAAATATAAAGAAAAAAATTCCTCTTACTAATACACATATTATTTAATGAACATATAATGATATCTAGATTTTATGTATATACAGGTATCAAATATGACAAGTGTGGAAAACACTATTTTGCATGTTATAATATTAGCCTCAGTTAGTTGAATTTAGTGGCACATGTAGTAATCTGGATATCAGATATTAAAAAACTGCCATTCAGGGGCCGGAGCTATAGCATAGCGGGTAGGATGTTTGCCATGCACGTGGCCAACCCGGTTTGATCCCTGGCATCCTATATGGTTCCCCAAGCACCGCCAAGAGAAATTCCTGAGCAAAGAGTCAGGAGTAAACCCTGAGCATTGCCGGGTATGACCATCCCCCAAAAAAAACCTGCCATACAGGGTAATATCTCAAGACTTAGGAACTTGAAAAAAATGCGGAAAATTTTGATAAGTGTTTGCCCCATGTCTCAAGTAGGCTATTATTAAATTTCCTTGTCCTACAAATGCTGGCGTGGATGTGGGGGAAAAGGGACTTTCATCCTCTGTTGGTGGGAATGTCAACTGGTACAGCCTTTTTGGAAAACAATATGGACATTCCTCCAAAGACTATAAATTGAGTTCCCATTTGACCCAGCCATACCTCTCCTGGGAATATGCCCTAGGAAGTCAAAATCACACAGCAAAAACACCATCTGCACTTTTATTTTCATAGCAGCACTATGCACAACAGCCAGAATCTAGAAACAGCCAGAGTGCTCGAGAACTGATGATTAGATAAAGAAACTTTGGTGCATCTACACAATGGAATACTATGCAGCTGTTAGGAAAAATTAAGTTATGAAATTTGCCTATAAATAGATGGACTTGGAGAGGATCATGTTGAGTGAAATTAGCCAGAAGGAAAAAGACATAGAATGACAGCATTTATTTGCATGATATAAATATATGTGTATATATGTACACATATATATTATGATAACAATATCCAAGGTCAGGCAATACATGGATCAGGAGGTCTTGTCAACAGGTGGAATCTACCACAAACGTGTGGGAGTCACAGAGAAAGGAACAGTGTGCTAATAATCGTTGAAAGTGATAATACCAGCCTAGAACTGAGCATTGAATATAGGCAAAAACATACACACTATAGCCTCTAACTGTATGTATTGCAATCCACTATGTGTAAGAGAAAGAAGAGAGAGAGAAAGAGAGAAAGAGAGAAATTAGATAAAGAACTTGCCATATAGGCAAGCTAGGGTAGAGAGTAGGAATTGGGGACATTGGTGGTGGGAAATGAGCACTGGTGGAGGGATCGGTGCTGGAACACTGTATGACTAAAACCCAAACATGAACATCTTTGTAATTGTATATATCATGGTGGTATAAGAAAATATTTTAAAATAAATGGATGAATGAACGAATAAATAAATAAATAAAGTCCATTGTCTTATCCTTGCTAATAATATATATTTTTGGTTCTGTTAAACTTTAATCAATGCTTCATTCCAGCAATTCGTATATTTCCCTTTCCTCTTCAAAAACATTCATTTCTCTAAAAAAAGTTGAAGAATTCACAGATCCATCACTCTCCTGACTTGTTTCAGATTAGAAATGCAATACAAAATTCCATGAAAGCTATTCTTTCCCATAATGCCTTACATTCTTATGAGTACACGTCTTCACTTTTAGTCTGCTAATTGTTCAATCCACAGTTAAAGTCTCTAAGACATCTCTCCCTTGATGTTCTTAGAGTTCCTTACTCAAAACGCTGATCATGGCATACAAACCCCTTTTATTATATTATAATATATTTTTTTTTTTTTTTATTTTTACAATTACAAAGATATACAATTAAAATTACATATGTGGGTTTTGGTCATACAGTGTTCCAGCACCCATCCCTTCCACCAGTGCCCATCTCCCACCACCAACGTCCCCGGTTCCCTCCCCTCCCCAGCCCTCCTCCATGGCAGGTTCTTTATTTCTTTCCCTTTCTCTCTCTTTCTCTTTTCCCTCCCTTCCAGACTATGGATTACAGAACATACATTAAAGGGTTGGCATGTGTATCTTTTTGCCTCTATTTAATATTCAGTTCAAGATTGGCACTAGTACCCTCGATAAATGTTAGCACACTGTTCCATTTTTCTGTCTTACCTAGCCTCTGACTCCCACACGATTGTGATAATTTCCACCTTTGACAAGAACTCCTGATATATGTTTCACCTGACCTTGGATATTGGTATCATAGTATGTACAGATATATTTATGTTTTGAAAATAAATGCAGTCATTCTGTATCTGTCTCTCTCCTTCTGGCTAATTTCGCTCAACATAATCTTCTCTATGTCCATCCATTTATAGGCAAATTTTATAACTTCATTTTTTCCTAACAGCTACATAGTATTCCATTGTATATATGTACCAAAGCTTCTTTATCCAGTCATCGATTTTTGGGCACTCTGGTTGCTTCCAGATTCTGGCTAGTGTGAATAATGCTGCTATGAACATAAAAGTAGGGATGGTGTTTCCGCTGCACTAGAGAAAATGTGTATTCAGCTGTTTTGGCATGAAAAACCCTGTATATATCCACTAGCTCTCTTTCTTGCATTTCTTCCTTCAGGGCCAATATTTCCTTGGTGAGTTTCAGTCTTGTTGATCTATTCATGGTTGACAGAGCAGTGTTGAAGTCTCCAACTATTATTGTGCTACTGTTAATGTCTTCTTTGAGGTCTCTTAGCAGTTGTCTTATGTATTTTGGTGGCCCCTCGTTGGGTGAATATATGTTTAGTAGTGTAATTTCTTCCTGGTGTACATACCTCTTAAGTAATAAGAAATGGCCTTCGTTGTGCCTTCTAACCTTTTTCAGCCTGAAGTCTATACTATCTGATATTAATATGGCCACACCCATTCTTTTTTGGAGTAGTTGTTTGCATGGAGAATTGTCTTCCAACCTTTGACTTTGAGTCTGTGTTTGTTCTGATTATTCAGATGCGCTTTCTTGTAGACAGCAGAATGTTGGGTTCAATATTTTAATTTATTTTTGTTACTATGTGTCTCTTAATTGGTGCATTTAGACCACTGACATTGAGAGAGATTATTGTCATCGGATTTTGTGTCATCGTTCTCTTTGTGCTTGTGGGTTTGGTCGTATTACAGTAGACCCTACAGTCCTTCTTTTAAAGTTGGTTTTGTGTCCATGAAGTTCCGGAGTTGTTGCTTATCCATGAAGTTGTGTATCTTTCCTTCATATGTGTATGTGAGTCTGGCGGGTAAAGAATTCTTGGTGAGGCCTGTAGTTTCATTGAGTCTTTTCACAATATCCCACCATTGTTTTCGGGCTCGGAGTGTTTCATCAGAGAAGTCTGCTGTAAATCTTAGAGATGTTCCTTTATATGTGATTTCCTTCTTTGATCTTGCTGCTTTCAGTATTCTATCTCTATCTATAGTTTTTGTCACTTTAATTAAGATGTGTCTTGGAGTATTCTTGTTGGGGTTTCTTTTTAGCTGGTATCCTCCCGGGCCTCCTGGATCTTGAGGCAAGCGTTATTTAGTTCCGGGAACTTCTCAGCAATGATGGCTTTGACAGTTTCTTCTTCATCAGGGTTTTCTTCTTGTCCTTCTGGGACCCCAATGATTCCTATGTTGTTTCTTCTGGCTTCATCCCGATTATCTCTTGTTGTCTGTTCTGTAATTGTGAGTCTTTTTTCTATCTTCTGGTGTTGTGTAGAGAATCTTTGGAACGGCGTCTTCGAGATCACTAATTCTTTCTTCAGTAGCTATTATTCTGCTATGATGGCTTTCCACTGTGTTTTTCATTTCATTTACCTCATTTTTAATATCTGTCATTTCTATTTGCATTTTCCTCACTTCTTCTCTCATGTCCTCTTGCATTTTATTGATTTTGCATTCCATTGCTTCTTTGAATTCCTTATGAATTGTTAACATTTCTTTCCGAAATTCCTTATCAGAGAGGTTATACAACCTATTGGTATTGCTTGGCTCATCTGGACTAGTGACTTCACTCACAGAGCTTGATGGAATTTTGCATTGCTTTACCATTATGACTATTGTATGCTGCAAATATGGGGTCTTGGGTGACTAGATAGTACAGTTAGTAGGTGTCTGGTCTGTTTGCAGAGTTTGGGTGGGTAGCAAGGATGTAGGAACCAAGGTGCACTGGTACCTCATGCAAGATAGGTAGTAAGAGGGTAGCACGGACGCGCTAGCATGTCCGTGCGGTTTTGAGTTTTGGGATGTTCCCGGAAGAGCAGGGCCCAAAGGGTCCCGCGGTGAAACCAAGGCAGTTTGCCTTGGTTCCGTTGATCGAGTTGCCGCTCTCCTGGGGCAACTTGGGTCCGCAGGAGAAGCAGGGGTCACACACACACCTCTACGGTGAATGTTCTTTCCCATTCTGTGGACTGCTTTTTGTATCTTAGTCACTGTTTCTTTTGAGGTGCAGAAGCTTTTTAGTTTCATGTAGTTCCATATGTTTATCTTTTCTTCGAGTTGCTTTGTTAATAATGTTTCACCTTTGAAGATGCCTTTAGCTTCAATGTCGTGGAGGGTTTTTCCTATATTTTCTTCAATGTACTTTATGGACTCAAGTCTGATATTGAGATCTTTAATCCATTTTGATCTGATTTTTGTGCATGGTGTTAGACATAAGTCCAAATTCATTTTTTTACATATCGCTGCCCAGTTTTCCCAACACCACTTGTTGAAGAGGCTTTCCTTACTCCATTTTAGACTCTTTGCACCTTTATCAAAGATTAAATGATCATGTGTTTGAGGTTGGGTGTCAGGATACTCAATTCTATTCCATAGGTCCACAGGTCTGTTTTTATTCCAGTACCATGCTATTTTCATTACTACTGCCTTGTAGTACAGTTTGAAGTTGGGAAAGGTTATGCCTCCCATCTTCTTTTTCCCGAGGATTGCTTTAGCTGTCCTTGAGGGTTTATTGTTCCATTCAAATTTCAGGAGCGTTTGGTCAATTTCTTTGAAGAATGTCATGGGCATCCTTATAGGTATGGCATTGAATCTGTACAGAGCTCTAGGGAGTATTACCATTTTGACAATGTTGATTCTCCCCATCCATGAACAGGGGAATATGTTTCCATTTCCCTGTGTCCTCTTTATCTCTTGGAGCAGTGACTTGTAGTTCTCTTTGTACAGGTCCTTTACACACTTGGGTAGGTTGATTCCTAGGTATTTGATTTTCGGTGTCACAATTGTGAATGTTATTGTTTCCTTAATATCCCTTTCTTCTCTTTTGTTATTTGTATATAGGAAAGCCACTGACTTTTGGGTGTTGATTTTGTATCCTGCCACTCTACTATATGCGTTTATTGTTTCTAGGAGTTTTTTGGTAGAGAATTTAGGGTTTTCTAAGTATAATATCATGTCATCTGCGAATGATAGCTTGACTTCTTCCTTTCCTATCTGGATGCTCTTGATGTCCTTTTCTTCTCTGATTGCTATGGCAAGTACTTCCAGTACTATATTGAATAAAAGAGGGTGAGAGTGGGCAACCTTGTCTTGTCCCTGATCTCAGGGGAAGGCTTTCAACTTTTCCCCATTTAGAATGATGCTCGCTGTGGGCTTTTGGTAGATGGCTGTAACTATCTTGAGGAAAGCCCCTTCAATTCCCATTTTCTGGAGGGTTTTAATCATGAACGCGTGCTGGATCTTGTCAAATGCTTTCTCTGCATCTATTGATAGGATCATATGGTTTTTTATTTTTTCTGTGGATTGAAATACATACAGTTAGAGGTTATCGTGTGTAACTCTTTTGCCTGAATAAAATGCATTTTAAAGGCAATAAGTAAATTAACACAGAAAACAATATTTCTGTGGTGTCACCAACGCCCAGTACAATGTGTAAATCAAAACTAATCAAATTAAAATCTAAGAAATTTTTAAGTTAATTTTGAAATAAATTGTAGACTAACAGGAGATTGTAACAGCTCAGAGTTTGTTGACTGCATCCAGAGTGGTGTTACTTTTATAGTACATGATTATAGCAATTTATCATTAGATTCCAGAGCTCATTCACTTTTCCCAGTTTTTATAAAGTGCTCATGTGTGTATGAGAGGCTCAAAATTTAATTGCCTGTGCAATTTTTTCACATATATAGATTTAAGCTCACTTTAAATAAAATTGAAATCTGTGGCATCACTTACAAAGAAAATACCTCTTACATCTATACACACATCTTTACACACATATACACACACTAACAAACCCTCTGTAAAACTATATAAAGGGTACTTAGTAAACTCAGAATCAAGCTCCCATATAACCCAGCACTTCCAGTTTTGGATATCTATCCCTATGACAGTAAAACATTCACTCAAAATAGTGTATGCATACAATTTTTCATTGCAGCACTCAGTACAATAGCTAAGATTTGGAATCAACCTAGATTCGAACAATTGATATGTGGATCATGAAGGTGTGGTATATATACACAAGGGAATACTACATAGCTATAAGGAGTGATGAAATCATGCAATTCGGGACAACACAGATAGAGTGGAAAATACATCATGTTTAATGAAGTAAGCCAGAAGAGGAAGAATAAACACAGGATATCAGTAATCTGTGGCATTTAGAATAACGGAATGAGGTAATAAAATGTTTTAAAGGGAGGATGTCCAGATCAAC
>JAJIBD010037351.1:0-14205 GCA_021461705.1 Cryptotis parvus
GCCCACACCCAGCACCCAAGGCCTTGTGCCCGTCTTCTTCTTCGTCTTTTTTTTTTTGCTTTACTTTGGTGGTGATGGTCAGGAATTACTCCTAGTGGTGCTCGGGAACCATATGGGATTCCAGAGATCAAACCCAGGTCTGCCACCTGCAAGGCAAACGTCCCTCCCCTCTGTGCTATCACCCAGCCCCCACATGCCTTTCATGATCTGCTGCAGCTCCATCTGCAACGTCTGGATGGCGCGAGACGGGTCGTCACTGGCCAGACGCTTGACACGGTGGATGGATAGTTTCCCGTCAGCCACGGCGGCATGTCATCATCCTCCAGGAAGATGACACGGTTCGGTGTGTTCAATGATGGCGCCTGCAGGGAGGAGAGGTGGACCACAGCGGGTGTCATGGCCTGTCCCCCAACAGCAAGGCAGTGGTGGCGCCGGCATGTGGCCAGCGTAGGTGGGAATCGGTGCTCAGGGCAGCGTGACTGGTGTGTGTTAGGCCGCCGGCATGCCCTCATTCACACCTTTACCCCAGAAAGAATCTGAGAGCAAGTTTCAGACACGTAAACGTTTCGTCGGGATGAGCTCAAATGCTCACCTGGAGGAGGGAGGGTGCTCTCCCCACATGCGCCAACCCTATTTTGGTTTGGCTCTGCACTCAGGAATTGACCCCCTGGTGGTGCTCAGGGGGCCATATGGAATCGAACAGGATCAGCCACATGTAAGGTATGCCCTACCCACTGTACCATAGCCCCGCCCCTAACCTTTTAAGTTACTTAATTATTTTTGCTTTACCAACCCTAGTCATGCCAGCATCCCCCATAGAGTTCCCTGAGCAGCACCAGAACTGATCCCTGAATCTAGAGCTGGGTGTGGCCCAAAAAGTCCAAAATAAAAAGAAATAGGGGCCGAGCGATAGCCTAGCTGGGTAGGGGCATTTGCCTTGCACGTTGGCCGGCCCATGCCAGCCCGGGTTCAACTCCTCGGTATCCATATGGTCCCCTCGAGCACCGCCAGGAGTGACTCCCTTAGTGCAGAACCAGGAGTAACCCCTGAGCATCGCGGTGTGACCCAAAAAGCAAAAATAAATAAATAAATAAATAAATAAACAAACAAACAAATAAGTAAATAAATAAAAAGAAATAAAGCAAAAAGTCAAATAAGATGAAGGTTGAGGGGCCGGAGCGATAGCCCAGCGGGTAGGGCATTTGCCTTGCATACGACTGGCTGTGCCGGCCCGGGTTCGATCCCCCAGCATCCCATATGGTCCCCCGAGCACCACCAGGAGTAATTCCTGAGTGCAGAGCCAGGAGTAACCCCTGAGCATTGCCTGGTATGACCCAAAAAGAAATAAAATAAAATAAAAATAAAATAAAATGAAGGCTGAGTTCTTCAAGCCCTTCTCCAATCGACAAGCTTAAATGTTCTCATCACTTCCCATGTCTGTTTGGGTGTACTCCGCCACACCTGGTGGTGCTCAGGGCTTCCTCCTGGCTTTGCCCCTCAGGACTCTCTCCTGGCAGTGCTGGGATCAGACTCAGGACCTCACACATGTAAAACTTATGATCCCCGAGTCATAGTTCTAGCCTAGGAACTTTCCCAAAATTCAAATGCACGTATTGAGTTCAAAGAGTTTTTTTTTTTTGGGGGTGTCAAATTAGACCACACCTGGCAGAGTTCAGGGTTATACTGGTCTCTGTGCTCAGGGGTCACTCCTTGGTGGTTAGGGGACCCTAAGTCTGTCAGTGATTAACTGAACTTGGCCACATGCAAGTAAATGACTTTTGCCAGTCTGGTATCTCTCTCTGGACTTATGAGTTCAATTCTTTATTTTGGTGGGTGGAGCACAGCTCTGTGTTACTCCTGATCGGTGCTCAGGAAACACTCTTGGTGAGGCTCAAGAGACCCTCAGTGGTGTCCGGGGATTGAAACAGGCCAGCCAAGTAGCAGGCAAGCAGCTGACCTGCTGTACTATCGCCGTTGCCGGAGTATTTCTGTGTGAATTGATAAACAGGATAGAAAGGGACCGTAGTGATAGTTCAGTGTGGAGGGCATTTGCCTTGCATGCGGCTGACCCAGGTTCGATCCCCAGCATCCCAAATGGTCCCCCCGATCACTACCAGGAGTAATTCCTGATTGCACAGCCAGGAGTAACCGCTGAGCAGCATCCCTGGGTGGACCCAAAAAAGTTAAAAAAAAAAAAAAAAAAAAAAAGGATGGGAAATAGTCCTCCCCTGCCCCTCGAGGTGGTGGAAGGTGTGGCTGTGGTACCCGACTGGGCTGGTGGCAGACAGGAGACAAGCCGGGCTTGTCTACACCCCGGGCTCCCCGCCCCATGGGCCCTGAATGGTGGATGGTTGATGATCTTACATAGAAAAAAAAGACTGGGTCCACTGGATCCCTTTAGATGAACATAGAGCCACGGCAGAGCCTGGCAGCTACCCATGGCATATTCGATAGGCCAAAAACAGTAACAATAGGGGCGGAGAGATAGCCCAGCGGTAGGGCGCTTGCCTTGCACGCAGCCGGCCCATGCCAGCCCGGGTTTGATCCTCGGGCATCCCATATGGTCCCCTGAGCACCACCAGGAGTGATCCCTGGAGTGCAGAGCCAGGAGAAACCCCTGAGCATTGCAGGTGTGACCTAAAAAGCAAAAAAAAAAAAAAAAAAAAACAAAACCAAAAAAACAGTAACAATAACGGACCTCATTCCCAATGAATGGAAATGGAAATGTTACTGGTACCAGCTCAAGCAAATCAATGAATAATGGGAAGACAAATGATACAAATGATGTAAGTTACGATCCCTGCTCAGTTTGGAGAAATGAGGATGAGAAGTTTGTATGAAGTTATTTTTGTGTTTGTTTCTTTTGGGGTCACAGCCAGCTGTGCTTAGGCGCTACTCCTGCCTCTGCACTTAGGAATTACTCCTGGGTTGAACTCCAGGTTGGCTGGTACAAGGCTAACACCTTTCCACTTTACTATTGCTCCTGGCCCCTGAAGTTACTTCTGTTTCTAGTAATAACAACAGTCACCCCACTGGTCCTGGGGTAATCATGACGAGGCTTGAACTCAGGCGTCATGTGTCTGGCATGTATTTTAGCTTGACCCATGTTCCCACCCTCCTATGAACACTGGGGATGATGCCTGCCTTGCACATGGTCCACAAAGATTCCCTCAGAGTCCTCTTGAGCCCCCCCTAGAGAGATCCTGGAGCGCAGAGCTAAGAGTCAGCCCTTAGCACTGCCAGGTATGGCCCACACTCTGCTCCTCTGCACAACACAAACGGCGGCGTGTCTGCCTGTGAGCACTCAAGCAACAAATCAGATCTGGGCTTAAGAGAGGGCTCTTTTTTTTTATTATAACACCGTGAGATACAATTACAAAGGTGTTCATAATTGGTTCTGGTAGTATAGTATACCAGCACCCATCCCTCCACCAGTGCCCCATTTCCACCACTAATGTACCCACTCACCCCTCCCGCCCACCCCCAGGCTGCCTCAATAGCAGGTAGCCCTGTTTCCTCTCTTTCTCCCTCTGTCTCTCTCTCTCTGTCTCTGCATCTCTCTCCCTCTTATTTTACACATTGTGGCTAGCCCTGCAGATATTTAGAGTTTATCACTTAAGTCTCTTTGTGTATATTCAATGGTGAGTTTTAATCTGCCATTACCATTTCCCACACTTAGTAAAACACTGGTATCTATTTATGTCCTATTAATGAATGCAGTCATTCTATATCTGTCCTTTCCTTCTGACTAATTTCACTCAGCATGATAGTTCCATGTCCATCCATTTGCAAATTTCATAACTTCATCTTTTCTGACAGCTGCATAGTATTCCATAGTGGACTCTTTTTTCTTTGCTTTTAGGTCACACCGATGATGCTCAGGGGTTACCCCTGGCTCTATCACTGTCTTCACTGTCTTCCCATTGTTCATCGATTTGCCTCGAGTGGGCACTAGTAATTCAGGAATTACTCCTGGCAGTGTTCAGGGACCATATGGAATGCCGAGAACCCAACTCGAGTCGGCTGCGCCCTAGGTAACACTCCCTCCCACTGCACTATTGCTCCAGGTCCAGAAGAGAGGACTCCTAAATACCGCCAGGAGGATTCCGAATTCAGAGCCTGGAGTCAGCCCTGAGTACAGGCTGGGTGTGAGGAAGGAGGAAGGGGTGGGAGGGAATAAAGGCAGGAAGGAGGGAAGGAAGGGAGGGAGGGAAGGGAGGGAGGAGGGAAGGAAGGAAGGAGGGAAGGAAGGAAGGAAGGAAGGAAGGAAGGAAGGGAAGGAGGGAAGGAAGGAAGGAAGGAAGGAAGGAAGGAAGGAAGGAAGGAAGGAAGGAGGAAAGGAGGGAAGAAAGTAGGAAGGAATGGAGGTAGGGAAGGAAGGAGTGGAAGGAAAAGAGGGAGGGAAGAAAGGAGAGAAGGAGGGAGCGGAATGGGGCTGGAGCGCTAGCCCAGCGGGTAGGGCTTTGTCTTGCACGCCGGCCGGCTCAAGCCGCCTGGGACTCACCCCCCGCATCCCATAGGTCCCCGAACGCCGCCAGGAGTAATCTTGAGTGCAGAGCCAGGAGTAGCCCCTAGCATTAGCTGTGACCCAAAAAAGCAAAAAAAAAAAAAGAAGGAGGGAGGGAAGGAAGGAAAGAAGGAGGGAAGGGAAGGAAGGATGGAGGGAAGGAAGGAAAGGAGGGAAGGAAGGAAGGAAGGAAAGAAGGACGGAGGGAAGGAAGGAAGGAGGGAAGAGTGGAAGGAAAGGAAGGAAGGCGGGAAGGAGGGAAGGAGGGAAGGAAGGAGGGAGGGAAGGAAGGAGGGAAGGAAGGAAAGAAGGAGGGAAGGTGGAAGTGAAGGAGGGAAGGAAGGAAGGAAGAAGGGAAGGACGGAAGGAAGGAAGGAAGGAGGACCCCTCGGCTGCCTGGTAAAAGGGGAAAAAAGGAGAAAGAGACACAGAGCTACAGAGACACAAGGAGGCGCTTTGCTCAAGTTACACGGCTGACCCGGATTCCGTCTCTGCCATCCCATACCGCCCCCGCACCACTAGGGTTGATTTCTTCTTTCTTTCTTTTTTTTTCCTTTTGCTTTTGGGTCACACCCGGCAACGCCAGGGGGTTACTCCTGGCTCCTCGCTCAGGGGACCATATGGGATGCCGATAGAACCCAGGTCAGTCGCATGCAAGGTAAGTGCCCTACTCTCTACTATTGTCACCCCCCTAGGGTTGATTTCTGAGTGCAGAGCCAGGAGCAACTCCCCTAGGATCATCGATGTGACCAAAAAACCAAGACCAAACCAACTTAACAAACAAAAGTGTCCTTCATGACGCCGTTTAGAAGGGAGGCCCCAGGTGTCACTACCTGGCGCCGAAGCAAAGAAGAATTCACAGTTTGTCCCCTGACAGCATGCAGACACGTGGAGCTGTCCAGCCTTTTCATCCTAGTCTTACAGATGTTCTTCACATTCTCAATGTTCCCTGTGAAGGGAAGAAAGTGACGCAAAAGGCCTGTCTGACATTTCTGGTTTCTGGCTATGCTCAGGGGTCACCCTGACAAACTCCCAGGACTATCTGGTGTGCTGGGGATTGAACCCCGGTCAGCCACATGCAAGGCAAATGCCTTATCCGTTATGCTATTGCTCCGCCCCAGGAAGACCTTTTCTGGCCTGAAGTTGAGATCTGGGTCGAAAGGAACAGAGAAACGGACAGTGCTGGGCTCTCCCTGGCTTGTCACAGCCTCCCCAGACACTCACGGTCCGGAAGGATGGGATTTGTTCGGGTGGAGAGTTAGTATTGCTGGCGCACGCCGATCAGCAGGGGCTGCTCTCCTACACGGTGCAGAAGAAGAAAGAGGTCAGTTACCCACCAGCTGAGAGAAGTAACTCACCTGCTGAGAACAGACTGTTTCACCCACAGGAAATACACTGGAACTCACTACCAGATGACTTTTTTTTTTTTTTTTTTGCTTTTTGGGTCACACCCGCGATGCTCAGGGGTTACTCCTGGCTCTGCACTCAGGAATTACCTTCGCAGTGCTCGGGGACCATATGGGATTACCGGGATCAAACCCGGCCGGTATGGCTGGCCACGCAAGGCAAATGCCCTACCCGCTGGGCTATCGCCCCGTCCCCAGATGTACTTTTTTTTTTTGGTGGGGGGTAAGGAGAGGGTGTTGGGCCATACCTGGCGATGCTCAGGGTTACTCTGGCTCAGCACTCAGTAATCATTGAGTGGTGCCTCAGGGACCATATAGGATGCGGGTGTTAAACCTGGGATGGCCACATGGACAGCAAGGGCCCTCCCAGCTGTACTATCTCTTTGTGCCCAGATGTACCGCCTTAGCTCTCCAACCGCTGCCATCAAGTTGTCAGAAAATAAACCCAACTGTTGCAGTACACTGCTGCCCAGAGCCTCTGCATCTGGCCTTGAGTTGCCTCCCTGTAGGTCACTTTGTAGCTAGGAGGAGGACAGTTTGAATGTGGCAGCTCATCTGACCATGTATTCTATACTGGCTGATATAAATCTCTCATGCTGCCACAATCATTGTGGGACTAGATCTTACCAGTATATTTGCCTGGTCACGTTGGATCTTAAGTAACTAGACCAGAGAGAAATGTTGTTTTCCTCCTAGCAAGCAAGCATGGCTCTAATAACTCAAAGGCTAATGTACAGAACAACCATGAAGTAAAGATGAGACTCAGAAGGCTTGGAGGAAAATATAACTAGCTACAGAATATTCCTTGGTACAGATGTATGCCTTTGTATTCTGAGATACAGTTCATCTTAGATGTCTCTCCTCCATCCTACCCTGCAGGGCACTTCCAAGGCAGATCTTGCTCACCAACATTAACATCTCAAAGGGCCTAGGTGAGGTCCTGGGAGAAATTACCTGAGGGGATTTGACCCTACCTGCTCTTGGTTGGAGGGGGCTGTCTGTGTTGCAGGATATAAAACTGGCCTGCTTCCTTTCTGCCCTCTTTGCTACTGCCCCCTTCCTACCCTCTCTTCTTTCTCTCCTCTCTACAGGGAGGGCCATGTGTTAACACATGGTGGCAGCCATCTTGGCCTACACGTGGCCAGGCCCAGCCAGGAACCCTAAGTTCGGGCTTTCCTATTGCTGATTTGTAAGCTGGAACCTGAGGGGGCAAAGCATTTTGGAACTTTGCTGATTCTGGCACTTTTCTCTGTATGCCGGCCGCCAATCCCCTTTGACAGACGGGGGATCCCCTGAACCAGTTCCCGGATTTTGTGCTGGTGCCACTGTTGGGGCAGTGCTTCCCCGCACCCAACACTTCTATTTTTCTTTCTCTTATTTTTATGGCTTTGGGGTCACACCTGGTGATGCTCAGGGTTACCCCTGCTCTGCACTCGAAATTACCCTTGGTAGTACTCAGGGGGACCATATGGGGATGCCAGGGATCGAACCCACAGGTCGTGCAGTAAACGCCTCCCTATACTATTGCTCCAGCTGGTGTTTTTCTTTTTAAAAGTTATGACACCGGAAAGATAGTAGAGTGGGGGAGGGCTGCCTTGTACGTGGTTGACCTGGGTTTGATTCCCCAATGGCCCACACAATCCCCTGAGCCTGTCAGGAGGGTCCTGAGCACTACCAGGAGAGGGCAGAAAAATGCGAAGGGGCTTCGTCTTGCATGTGGTCAGCTAGCTTTGATTCCCAACCCTGTGGGGAACACAGTGCCTCTCCTGAACTCAGCTGGGTTCCCCCAAACCCAACAGCCCCCCCAAAAAAATTCAGAAGCTCCGCCCAAATGGAGGGTGGGTCCTCAGTGGTTTAGCTATAGCCAGCCCTGTTTTCCGATCATCAACCCTGAAAATGCATTTGATTTCTCTGCCACTGGCCATGCCAACACCCCCATTTTGTCTCACCTGGTTACTACAGCTTCCCCTGTAGTGGACACTCTTGAAAACCAAGGCAATGCACCTTCCTGAAAGCAGAAGGAGACAGCGGCTAGTCCTGGCTGTGAACCCCGACCTCGCCCCCGCACCCCCGACCCACAGTGTCCCCAGCCCTGTCTACTCCGGGCATTCTGCTCCAGTGGCCTCATGTGAAGACCATGGAACAGCCCCCAGGCACAGGGTCCTGACCTTGTACATTCTACTGATTTTTTTGCGGGCTGGAGAATTGAACCCATGACCTTGTTCAGGCAAGGCTTATGCTCTGCATCCTGAGCCCACCCCTACCCCTCTGAGAGAAACCCGAGTTACCCACCCCCCCCTCCTCTGGACCCAGAGTATATGAAGTGCTTAGACCTTGGCTTTTTTTTTTTTGCTTTTTGGGTCACACCGGCAATGCTCAGGGGTTACTCCCTGCTCTACACTCAGGATTTACCTCCCAGCGAAGCTCAAACATATGGGATGCCGGGAATCAACCCAGGTCAGCTGCATGCAAGGCAAACGCCTTACCCACTGAGCTATCGCCTCCGCCCTCGGCTTTTTTTTCTTCTGGTTTTATTTAAGCCACACCTTGGCAGTGCTCAGGGTATGCCCCTGGCTCTGCGCTCAGTGACCACTCCTGGTGACACTTAGCCTACGAGCAGGTACCCAGGGACAGAACCCTGATTTGTTAGGCAGGCAAGTGGCTACCCTGCCAGACTATTGCTCCAAGGTTCCGAACTGCAGGCTCTGCAAAGGCCAATGCCACTTAGAGGCCAGAGTCACTCCCCAGAAGTGCTCAGGTTATTTATGGGGAGCCGGGGAGCCCAGGTGGCCTTGCTCTATTTTAGACTTGTGCTTGACCCTGGAGCACTTTCTTCTGACCCAGGAGACCATTTGAATCTGCGCCTCACCCGGCAGTGCTCAGGGCACACACCCAGCTCTGGACTCGGGATCTGACCCCTGGCAGGCTTGGGAGACACTGCAGTAAAGCTGGGATCGAATCAGGTCTGTCAAGTCCCTAACTTCCTGAGTTGCTGTCCCTCCGCCTCCAAGTCCCTGGGGCTCTTAGTAGAAGTCAGGCATTTCCTATTTGATGTACGCTGCCAGTTCATAGAAATTCCCTGAGTCCTAACCGTCTGGATTTCATCTCACATCCAGATGCTGCTGGCCGCCGTCTCCTCTCCCGGCACCGGCCTCAGAAGTGCTCTGGGAAACATGTGGGAGCTGGCAACTGAATCCAGGATTCCACTAAGTCAACATACCAGTTCGTTCTGGCTGTTGCGTTATTGTTGCTTTTTTTTTGAGGGGGAGCCACACTGGAGTGGTGTTAAGGCTTACCTGCCTCAATGTTCAGGGTTCTGGCAGGTTCGGGTATTGAATGGGATGCTGGGTATCAAACTCGGTCAGCCTATGCAAGGTAAGAGCCTGCCCTCTGTACTCATCACTCTGGCCCCCATGACTCCAACCTTTGACCCATCTCCTATCACTAACCCCAGCCCTTGGTAAACCATCATGAATTCTCAGCTATTTGAGTAAATCTGCCTAATATTCGTAAGTTGAACAACAAAGAATAGACCCGCAGAAGCTCCTCGTTTAAGAGTTACCTGTCTTACAGTCACAGGTTCAATCCTCGTTGTCAATTTCGCCAGTGACCTAGATGTTTTGATCTCTGGGCTGGCAAGCAACTTCTGGCCATGCCACAGCCAGGCGTGTGTGTACCACAACAAAGGAGAGCAGCCCCTTCCCCAGGAAATACTGCAGCCAAGAAGTGTGAATACTCCTGGTAGAAGCTGTGTGAGTGAGCATGCCAACTCATGAGTGAGAAGCTGGCAAGATGGGATTAGGGGGGTCAAGGGTCCAAGTGATAGTTAAGCAGGTAAAGCATCTGCCTTGTACATAGCCAACCCAGGTTCAATCACAGTACCCTATATGGTTCCCAAGCCCACTCAGGAGGATCCCTGAGCACAGAGCCAGAAGCCCGGAGCATTACTTGGTATGGCCCTCAAACAAACAAGAAGATAGGATTGAGAAAAGTGTTGTCTTGCAGGCAGCCCACCCTCATACAGCCAAGAACAGCCCTTAGTAGCACACCAGGGGTCGCCTCCTGAGTAGTCAGGAATAGCCCCTGACCACTACTAGGGGTGCTCCTGAGCACAGTCTGAAGAGTCTCTAAATACCACCAAGGGCGCTCCTGAATAGTCATTAATTGCCCCTTGTATCACCAGGAGGCCTGAGTACAGCATAATGAATTGCCCTTGAGTACCACCAGAGGCGCTCCTGAGTACAGTGACGAATTGCCCCTGAACACCACCGGGATACTCCTGAATACAGAGGTAGGAAGAGGTCCTGGACCCAGGTGTGGTATTCCTTCCTTGCACCAAAGAGAGTGAGGTCCTGACCCAGGTGTGGCATTCCCTTCCTTTCCCTCAAAAAGAGAGAGCTGACACCACCAGCAAGCTTGTAAAAAGCCCCAGAATTAAAGTCAACCTTGCTGAGCTTTTCAGCCATAGCCTCACACTTGAACCAACGGCCTAGTTGGCTTATAACTGCTGGGAGGAATCCTGAACTTCCTAAGCACCGTTTAAGAGCCCTCCCCTCTTTTGTCCACCTCTGCAAAAATGAATGAATGAATGAATGAATGAATGAATGAAAAAAAATTCCAGGAGAAGGTTGGTTTTGAACTGAGGCACTTGGCTCTCACCAGCTGCTGGATGACCTGCCCTGACCAGGGTCGAGAAGGAAATGTCCTCGGTCTCTCTGTTGTCAAACACGTACTGATCAGCTTGGCGATGGTCTTGTCCGTTTCTGACTCAAACTCGTAGCCTTTGCTTTCCTGAATTGGCGGTGAGATGCAGGGAGATGTGAGTCTCAGGCACGCTGACCTGGCCAGCCTCCCTCAGCTCCCCCAGGAGCGCTTCCTGAGTGAGTTCAGGCAGGAACCAGCAAAACAAGGAATGGGGAAGGGAAGGAGGAGATGTAGCTGCAAGAATCCCACAGTCCGGCGGGGCTGAGTCATCCCAGCACCCCTGAGTTCCTCGTATCTCCCCAGACTGCTCTGTCTTCATCCGCTCATTGCAAAAGAGAAGCAGGCAAATGACCAACTACTCCACTCGCCTTTCTTCCTTCCTTCCACATTCATTCCCACCTTCCCGCCAGGCACTAGGAGCCTGGGTGAATGAGTCAATGGTTTAAGTGCAATGACTCCAAAGGAATGCGGGGTCCTCTAGAGTTCTACAGCTTTGCAGAACAGCCTCAAGCCTCACCAGGGGCGCTCCTGAGCACAGTCAGGAAAAAGCCCTCGATGGCACAGGGGGCGCTCCTGAGCAAAGTCAGATGTGCCCTGAGCACTGCCAAGGGGATTGACTGAAATACCCTGCTAGCTCCTGTCCCCTCCCCCCCAAACCTGGGGGGTTTTACTGAGGTTTCTGTCCAGAGGATTCTGGCATGAGTAGCTCACTTCTGCTCCTGCTTTTGTTCCAGAGGTAAGTGAGGTGTCTGGCAAGTTTCGGGAGCAGCCCAACCCCCCCTTCCACATCTTCAATGGACTAGATGCTCCCCTGAGGAAGAAGGGTTCATACCAGAAATTTCAGGTCTTTGTAATTTGTGATGATACCATTGTGGATGACAAAAAATTCTCGAAGGAAAGTTGAGAAGCTCAAGTCAGGGAAACTGAGGAGAAGACAGGAGGGCAGGTGCGTGAGGGCATCGGGTCTGCATCCCAGAACCACCTTGTGGTTCAGCCAGCACCAGGAGTGACCCTAACTCCTGCCTCAGTCTGATCGATACCCACCGCTGTCTCTGATCGATACCCACCGCTTGTCTGATTTATATCTACCACTGCCTTAGATCAATGCCCACCGCTGCCTGTCTCAGTACCTACTGCTACCTGTATCTGATCAATACTAACCACTGCCTCTGGTCAATACCCACCATTGACTCTGATCACCTACACTGCCTCTGATCAATATTCACGTTACCTGTCTCATCGATACCTACTGTAGTCTGTGTCTGATCAATATCTACCGCTGTCTCATCAATACCGCTGCCCCTGATCAATACTTACCAAAGCCTCTATCTGATCAATACCTACCACTGCCTTTGTCTCTTCACTACACACAAGTGCCCCTGATCCATACCTAAGGCCACTCTTGATGGACGACCCTGCCTGTCTGATCAACACCTATGGCTCATCAAGCCTGATTGATACCACTGCCTGTCTCACCAATACCTACCGTTGTCTTTGTCTGAGCGCTGTGGGTGGCTGTTGACAGCATTGGGGACCCCGTGGGTGGCCCAGCGTGTGTGGCGATGCCAAAGTGGGTCTCAAACTCCATCTTTAAGTCCATACTGTTTTGCTCTATGGGGGAACAAAAAGCAAGGCGGCCCTTGAAAACTCAGACCCAGGTGGGCGTGGAGGACAGAGGAAAAGGCTGACTCCAGGTCCCATCCCTGATCCACCCAGGGTCTCCTGACCCCCACCAGGAGTGAGCCCTTAGAGCCAGGAGTGAGCCCTGAGAACAGAGCCAGAGTCAGCCCTGAGCACCAGGGTCTGGGAAATAGTTCTAGGGCTGGTGGCTATCGGACCCCACACTGTGGGTGTGGTCCTGATTAGCATCTCAGGGACCCAAGCAGTGAATCACCCCAGCCGTCCTGCTTGCTGAGTTTATTGTAAACCCCACAAAGTATAACTTGGGAACACCACCGAGACCAAAGAGACAAAACCAAATGCGGAGCTGGAGTAATATCCCAGCAGGTGGCCAACCTCCGGGTTCCCAGCATCCCTGGGCCCCTGAGCTCCGGCCAGGAGTGATTCCCCGTAGAGGGTCAGTCCTGAGCACTTCAACACCCCCAAACAAATAAAAATAATAGACACCTAAGCAGAAAATGAGAAGTAACTGTTCTATGGCACCAGCACCCCAAAGCATCCCCTAGTGTGGCTCATCACCCCGGCCCCCGTGGGAGGATGCAACTGAGGGCTAGGCTGGAAGGGAAAACCAGTTAGTGCCCGGACACTGACTGGGGAGCACTATTTCACGCTTACTTGGAGCACTATTCACGTGACTCAGACTGCTACTCCACACCCACTGGGAGCACCATTCTGCTCTGATTCATAGCATTGCATGGACTCGAGCACTATACCCCTGTGACTCCACACTATTCCACAAGGAATCGGAGCACTATTCCAACAGATTTGGGAGCCCTGTGGCCCAGAGCCATACCCCATCATGAGGCACTGCTCCAGCCCCTATTCTTCCACACGCCGCAGAGCTCTAGGCACTTACTGTAAAGCTCCTCATCCAGTTTTGACGTTGCCTGTTTTCTGAGCAGCTGGATGTGTCGCTTCCCTGACTCCACCTGTTCCCATCGATGGCCACACCTGCAAGCAGCAGACACAGAGGCTTCTGCTCTGCCCTGTGTGTTTCACGGCAGCTCTCCCCCCCTCCCCGCCACCCCAGCCTGGGAGAGAATCGCCCGGAGATTGAAGAAGAGAGAGCCTCTCACTCGGATTTAACCAAAGCTGAGTAATGTGGGGGACTGCTGTAAAATCCGGAAAGCAACCCCAAGCCCAGCCCTGAAGGAGGAGAGGAAAGAGGAAGGAAGGGTCTTCCCGCCTCTGTGGGGCATGGTCTCAGAGAGCACTGCGCTCTAACGCTTCTAAAGCAGGTCTTAGCACATCCCTGAAATTCCCTTTTTTTTCTTTTGGTCTTACCAGCGATGTGCAGGGTTACTTCCTGGCTCTGCGCCAGGAATCAACTCCTGGCACTGCATGGAGGAACCATATGGATGCCGGGTTCGAGCCCGGCCGGGTTGCATGCAAGGCAAACGCCCTATCCACTGACCATCGCCCCGCCCCTGAAATTATTTTTTCTGGTATCGTAATTTCTGTTGAGAGTCAACTGAGGCCAGAGCGATATCACAAGGTAGGGTACTTGTCTTGTATGTGGCCAACCTGGTTCAATCCCAGAATCCCATATGGTCCCTTAGAAGCAATGACAGGAGTAATCCCGAGTGCAGAGCCAGGATTAACCCTGAGCATCACCAGGTATGACCCAAAAGCCAAAAAGAAAAAAGAATCAAGGGGGTGGACAGATGGATAGCAAAGGGGAGGGTGCTTGTCTGGTTTAGGGTTAACCCAGGTTTGACCCCGAATACCACATATGGTCCCCTGAACCCTACCAGGAGTGATCCTGAGCTCAGAGCTAGGAGTCAGCCCTGAGCACTGCCAGTGTGCCCTGGACCCACCAAAATCCAAACTTGGTGGTGGGGGAACTGAACAAAGCAGGAAGGTGCTTACCTTGGCCGCAGCTGATCCAGGTTAGACCCCCATCAACAT
>JAJIBD010037352.1:0-14063 GCA_021461705.1 Cryptotis parvus
GTGGATGGATGGTTTCCGTCAGCCACTGCGGCGATGTCATCATCCTCCAGGAAGATGACACGGTTCGTGTGTTCAATGATGGCGCTGCAGGGAGGAGAGGTGGACCACAGCGGGTGTCATGGCCTGTCCCCAACAACAGCAAGGCAGTGGTGGCGGCCGGCATGTGGCCAGCGTAGGTGGGAATCGGTGCTCAGGGCAGCGTGACTGGTGTGTGTTAGGGCCGGCCGCATGCCTCATTCACACCTTTACCCCAGAAAGAATCTGAGAGCAAGTTTCAGACACGTAACGTTTCGGCTCCGGGATGAGCTCAAATGCTCACCTGGAGGAGGAGGGTGCTCTCCCCACATGCGCCAACCCTACCTTGGCTCTGGCTCTGCACTCAGGAATTACTCTGGTGGTGCTCAGGGGCCATATGGAATCGAACAGGATCAGCCATGTGCAATGCCCCTACCCACTGTACCATAGCTCCGGCCCCTAACCTTTTAAGTTACTTAATTATTTTTGCTTTGGCCAACCCTAGTCATGCCAGCATCCCCCATAGAGTTCCCTGAGCAGCACCAGAACTGATCCCTGAATCTAGAGCTGGGTGTGGCCCAAAAGTCAAAATAAAAGAAATAGGGGCCGGAGCGATAGCCCAGCGGTAGGGCATTTGCCTTGCACGTGGCCGGCCCATGCCAGCCCGGGTTCAATCCCGGCATCCCATATGGTCCCCCGAGCACCGCCAGGAGTGACTCCTTAGTGCAGAACCAGGAGTAACCCTGAGCATCGCCGGTGTGACCCAAAAAGCAAAATAAATAAATAAATAAATAAATAAACAAACAAACAAATAAGTAAATAAATAAAAGAAATAAAGCAAAAGTCAAATAAGATGAAGGTTGAGGGGCCGGAGCGATAGCCCAGCGGGTAGGGCATTTGCCTTGCATACGACTGGCCTGTGCCGGCCCGGGTTCGATCCCCAGCATCCCATATGGTCCCCCGAGCACCACCAGGAGTAATTCCTGAGTGCAGAGCCAGGAGTAACCCCTGAGCATTGCCTGGTATGACCCAAAAGAAATAAAAATAAAATAAAATAAAATAAAATGAAGGTTGAGTTCTTCAAGCCCTTCTCCAATCGATTAAGCTTAAATGTTCCTCATCACTTCCCATGTCTGTTTGGGTGTATTCGGCCACACCTGGTGGTGCTCAAGGGCTTCCTCCTGGCTTTGCCCTCAAGGGATCTCTCCTGGCAGTGCTGGGATCAGACTCAGGACCTCACACATGTAAAACTTATGATCCCCGAGTCATAGTTCTAGCCTAGGAACTTTCCAAAATTCAAATGCGCGTATTGAGTTCAAAGAGTTTTTTTTTTTTTTGGGTGTCAAATTAGACCACACCTGGCAGAGTTCAGGGGTTATACTGGTCTCTGTGCTCAGGGGTCACTCCTGGTGGTGGTTGGGGACCCTAAGTCTGTCAGTGATTAACTGAACTTGGCCACATGCAAGTAAATGACTTTGCCAGTCTGGTATCTCTCTGGACTTATGAGTTCAATTCTTTTATTTTGGTGGGGTGGAGCACAGCTCTGTGTTACTCCTGGATCGGGTGCTCAGGGAAACACTCTTGGTGAGGCTCAAGAGACCCTCAGTGGTGTCGGGATTGAAACAGGCCAGCCAAGTAGCAGGCAAGCAGCTGACCTGCTGTACTATCGCCGTTGCCGGAGTATTTCTGTGTGAATTGATAAACAGGATAGAAAGGGACCGTAGTGATAGTTCAGTGTGGAGGGCATTTGCCTTGCATCGCGGCTGACCCAGGTTCGATCCCCAGCATCCCAAATGGTCCCCCGATCACTACCAGGAGTAATTCCTGATTGCACAGCCAGGAGTAACCGCTGAGCAGCATCCCTGGGTGTGACCCAAAAAGTTAAAAAAAAAAAAAGGATGGGAAATAGTCCTCCCCTGCCCCTCGAAGTGTTGAAGGTGTGGCTGTGGTACCCGACTGGGCTGGTGGCAGACAGGAGACAAGCCGGGCTTGTCTACACCCCGGCTCTGCCCCATGGGCCCTGAATGGTGGATGGTTGATGATCTTACATGAAAAAAGACTGGGTCCACTGGATCCCTTAGATGAACATAGAGCCACGGCAGAGCCTGGCAAGCTACCCATGGCATATTCGATATGCCAAAAACAGTAACAATAGGGGCCGGAGAGATGGCTAGCGGGTAGGCGTTTGCCTTGCACGCAGCCGGCCCATGCCAGCCCGGGTTTGATCCCCGGCATCCCATATGGTCCCCTGAGCACCACCAGGAGTTATTCCTGAGTGCAGAGCCAGGAGAAACCCCTGAGCATTGCAGGGTGTGACCCAAAAAGCAAAAAAAAAAAAAAAAAAAAAACCAAAAAAACAGTAACAATAATGGACCTCATTCCCAATGAATGGAAATGGAAATGTTACTGGTACCAGCTCAAGCAAATCAATGAATAATGGGAAGACAAATGATACAAATGACGAAGTTTCGATCCCTGCTCAGTTTGGAGAAATGAGGGATGAGAAGTTTGTATGAAGTTATTTTTGTGTTTGTTTCTTTTTGGGGTCACAGCCAGCTGTGCTTAGGCGTTACTCCTGCCTCTGCACTTAGGAATTACTCCTGGGTTGAACCCAGGTTGGCTGGTACAAGGCTAACACCTTTCCACTTACTATTGCTCCTGGCCCCTGAAGTTACTTGTTTCTAGTAATAACAACAGTCACTCCCACTGGTCCTGGGGTAATCATGACGAGGTTGAACTCAGGCGTCATGTGTCTGGCATGTATTTTAGCTTGACCCATGTTCCCACCCTCCTATGAACACTGGGGATGATGCCTGCCTTGCACATGGTCCACAAAGATTCCCGTAGAGTCCTCTGGAGCCCTCCTAGGAGAGATCCTGGAGCGCAGAGCTAAGAGTCAGCCCCCTTAGCACTGCCAGGTATGGCCCACACTCCTGCTCCCTCTGCACAACACAAACGGCGGCGTGTCTGCCTGTGAGCACTCAAGCAACAAATCAGATCTGGGCTTAAGAGAGGGCTCTTTTTTTTTATTATAACACCGTGAGACATACAATTACAAAGGTGTTCATAATTGGTTCTTGGTAGTACAGTATACCAGCACCCATCCCTCCACCAGTGCCCCATTTCCACCACCAATGTACCCTCCCCCCCCGCCCACCCCCCAGGCTGCCTCAATAGCAGGTAGCCCTGTTTCCTCTCTTTCTCTCTCTGTCTCTCTCTCTCTCTGTCTCTGCATCTCTCTCCCTCTTATTTTACACATTGTGGCTAGCCCTGCAGATATTTAGAGTTTATCACTTAAGTCTCTTTGTGTATATTCAATGGTGAGTTTTAATCTGCCATTACCATTTCCCACACTTAGTAAAACACTGGTATCTATTTATGTCCTATTAATGAATGCAGTCATTCTATATCTGTCCTTTTCCTTCTGACTAATTTCACTCAGCATGATAGTTTCCATGTCCATCCATTTGCAGGTAAATTTCATAATTTCATCTTTTCTGACAGCTGCATAGTATTCCATAGTGGACTCTTTTTTTCTTTTGCTTTTTGGGTCACACCGATGATGCTCAGGGGTTACTCCTGGCTCTATCACTGTCTTCACTGTCTTCCCATTGTTCATCGATTTGCTTTCGAGTGGGCACTAGTAATTCAGGAATTACTCCTGGCAGTGTTCAGGGGACCATATGGAATGCCGAGAACCTAACCTCGAGTCGGCTGCGTCCAAGGCAAACACCCTCCCCACTGCACTATTGCTCCAGGTCCCAGAAGAGAGGACTCCTAAATACCGCCAGGAGTGATTCCGAATTCAGAGCCTGGAGTCAGCCCTGAGTACAGCTGGGTGTGAGGAAGGAGGAAGGGTGGGAGGGAATAAAGGCAGGAAGGAGGGAAGGAAGGGAGGGAGGGAAGGGAGGGAGGGAGGGAAGGAAGGAAGGAGGGGAAGGAAGGAAGGAAGGGAAGGAAGGAAGGAAGGAGGGAAGGAAGGAAGGAAGGAAAGGAAGGAAGGAAGGAAGGAAGGAAGGAAGGAGGAAAGGAGGGAAGAAAGTAGGAAGGAAGGAGGTAGGAAGGAAGGAGGGAAGGAAAGGAGGGGAGGGAAGGAAGGAAAGAAGGAGGGAGGGAATGGGGGCTGGAGCGATAGCCCAGCCGGGTAGGGTTTTTGTCTTGCACGCGCCGGCTCATGCCGGCCTGGGTTCGATCCCCGGCATCCCATATGGTCCCCCGAGCCGCCAGGAGTAATTCCTGAGTGCAGAGCCAGGAGTAGCCCCCCGAGCATTGCTGGGTGTGACCCAAAAAAAAAAAGCAAAAAAAAAAGAAGGAGGGAGGGAAGGAAGGAAAGAAGGAGGGAAGGAAGGAAGGATGGAGGGAAGGAAGGAAAGGAGGGGGAAGGAAGGAAGGAAGGAAAGAAGGACGGAGGGAAGGAAGGAAGGGAGGGAAGAGTGGAAGGGAAGGAAGGAAGGCGGGAAGGAGGGAAGGGAGGGAAGGAAGGAGGGAGGAAGGAAGGAAGGAGGGAAGGAAGGAAAAGAAGGAGGGAAGGTGGGAAGGAAGGAGGGAAGGAAGGAAGGAAGAAGGGAAGGACGGAAGGAAGGAAGGAAGGAGGACCCCCTCGGCTGCCTGGTAAAAGTGGGGAAAAATAGGAGAAAGAGACACAGAGCTACAGAGACACAAGGAGGCGCTTGCCTGCCACACGGCTGACCGGATTCCGTCTCTGCCATCCCATACCGTCCCCGCACCACTAGGGTTGATTTCTTCTTTCTTTTCTTTTTTTTCCTTTTTGCTTTTGGGTCACTACCTGGCAAGCGCTCAGGGGTTACTCCTGGCTCCTCGCTCAGGGGACCATATGGGATGCCGGGGATAGAACCCAGGTCAGTCGCATGCAAGGCAAGTGCCCTACCCGCTGTGCTATTGCTCCGGCCCCTAGGGTTGATTTCTGAGTGCAGAGCCAGGAGCAACTCCCTAGGATCATCGGATGTGACCCAAAAACCAAGACCAAACCAACCAACAAACAAAAGTGTCCTTCATGACGGAATCGCCTAGAAGGAGGCCCCAGGTGTCATTACCTGGCGTCGGAAGCAAAGAAGAATTCCACAGCTTTGTCCCCGACAGCATGCAGACACGTGGAGCTGTCCAGCCTCTTCATCCTGGTCTTACAGATGTTCTTCACATTCTCAATGTTCCCTGTGAAGGGAAGAAAGGGATTGCAAAAGGCCTGTCTGACATTTCTGGTTTCTGGCTATGCTCAGGGGTCACTCCTGACAAACTCCCAGGACTATCTGGTGTGCTGGGGATTGAACCCCGGTCAGCCACATGCAAGGCAAATGCCTTATCCGTTATGCTATTGCTCCGGCCCCAGGAAGACCTTTCTGGCCTGAAGTTGAGATCTGGGTCGGAAGGAACAGAGAAACGGGACAGTGCTGGGCTCTCCGGGCTTGTCACAGCCTCCCCGAGACACTCACGGGTCCGGTACAGGATGGGGATTTGTTCGGTGGAGAGTTTGTATTTGCTGCGCACGCCGATCAGCAGGGGGCTGCCTCTCCTACACGGTGCAGAAGAAGAAAGAGGTCAGTTACCCACCAGCGAGAGAAGTAACTCACCTGCTGAGAACAGACTGTTTCACCCACAGGAAATACACTGGAACTCACTACCAGATGTACTTTTTTTTTTTTTTTTTTTGCTTTTTGGGTCACACCGGCGATGCTCAGGGGGTTACTCCTGGCTCTGCACTCAGGAATTACTCCTGGCAGTGCTCGGGGGACCATATGGGATACCGGGGATCAAACCCGGGCCGGCATGGGCTGGCCACGTGCAAGGCAAATGCCCTACCCGCTGGGCTATCGCCTCCGTCCCCAGATGTACTTTTTTGGTGGGGGTAAGGAGAGGGTGTTGGGCCATACCTGGCGATGCTCAGGGGTTACTCTGGCTCAGCACTCAGTAATCATTGAGTGGTGCTCAGGGGACCATATAGGATGCTGGGTGTTAAACCTGGGATGGCCACATGGACAGCAAGGGCCCTCCCAGCTGTACTATCTCTTTGGTGCCCAGATGTACCGTCTTAGCTCTCCACCGCTGCCATCAAGTTGTCAGAAAATAAAAACCCAACTGTTGCAGTACACTGCTGCCCAGAGCCTCTGCATCTGGCCTGGAGTTGCCTCCTGTAGGTCACTTTGTAGCTAGGAGGAGGACAGTTTGAATGTGGCAGCTCATCTGACCATGTATTCTATACTGGCTGATATAAATCTCTCATGCTGCCACAATCATTGTGGGACTAGATCTTACCAGTATATTTGCCTGGTCACGTTGGATCTTTAAGTAATTAGACCAGAGAGAAATGTTGTTTTCCTCCTAGCAAGCAAGCATGGCTCTCTAATAACTCAAAGGCTAATGTACAGAACAACCATGAAGTAAAGATGAGACTCTTGTGAAGGCTTGGAGGAAAATATAACTAGCTACAGAATATTCCTTGGTACAGATGCATGCCTTTGTATTCTGAGATACAGTTCATCTTAGATGTCTCTCCTCCATCCTACCCTGCAGGGCACTTCCAAGGCAGATCTTGGCTCACCAACATTAACATCTCAAAGGGCCTAGGTGAGGTCCTGGGAGAAATTACCTGAGGGGATTTGACCCTACCTGCTCTTGGTTGGAGTGGGCGGTCTGTGTTGCAGGGATATAAAAACTAGCCTGCTTCCTTTCTGGGCTCCTTTTTGTTGGCGTGCCCCTTCCTACCTCTTCTCTCTCTCCTCTCTAGGGGAGGGCCATGTGTTAACACATGGTGGCAGCCATCTTGGCCCACACGTGGCCAGGGCCCAGCCAGGAACCCTAAGTTCGGGGCTTTCCTATTGCTGATTTGTAAGCCAGAACCTGAGTAAGTAAAGCATTTTGGAACTTTGCTGGATTCTGGCACTTTTCTCTGTATGCCGGCCGCCAATCCCCTTGGACAGACGGGGATCCCTGAACCAGCTCCCGGATTTTGTGCTGGGTGCCACTGTTGGGTGCAGTGTTTCCCCGCACCCAACACTCCTATTTTTCCTTTTCTTATTTTTATGGCTTTGGGGTCACACCTGGTGATGCTCAGGGGTTACTCCTGGCTCTGCACTCAGAAATTACTCCTGGCAGTACTCAGGGGACCATATGGGATGCCAGGGATCGAACCCAGGCCAGCTGTGTGTAGGCAAGCGCCCTCCCCCTATACTATTGCTCCAGCTGGTGTTTTTTCTTTTAAAAGTTATGACACGGAAAGATAGTAGAGTGGGGAGGGCGCTTGCCTTGCAGGTGGTTGACCTGGGTTTGATTCCCAATGGCCCATACAATTCCCTGAGCTCTGTCAGGAGGGTCTCTGAGCACTACCAGGAGAGGGCAGAAAAAAATGCGAAGGGGCTTGTCTTGCATGTGGTCAGCTAGCTTTGATTCCCAACCCTGTGGGGGAACACAGTGCCCTCCTGAACTCAGCTGGGTTCCCAAACCCAACAGCCCCCCAAAAATTCAGAAGCTCCGCCCAAATGGAGGGTGGGGTCCCTCAGTGGTTTAGCTATAGCCAGTCTCTGTTTTTCGATCATCAACCCTGAAATGCATTTGATTTCTCTGCCACTGGCCATGCCAACACCCCATTTTGTCTCACCTGGTTACTACAGCTTCCCCTGGGTAGTGGACACTCTTGAAAACCAAGGCGAATGCACCTTCCTGAAAGCAGAAGGAGACAGCGGCTAGTCCTGGCTGTGAACCCCGACCTCGTCCCGCACCCCGACCCACAGTGTCCCCAGCCCTGTCTACTCCGTGCATTTGCCCAGTGGCCTCATGTGAAGACCATGGAACAGCCCCAGGCACAGGGCCCTGACCTTGTACATTCACTGATTTTTTTGGTGGGGCTGGAGAATTGAACCCATGACCTTGTTCAGGCAAGGCTTATGCTCTGCATCCTGAGCCCACCCCTACCCCCTCTGGAGAGAAACTCGAGTTACCCACCCCGCCCCTCCTGTGACCCAGAGTATATGAAGTGCTTAGACCTTGGCTTTTTTTTTTTTTTTGCTTTTTGGGTCACACCCGGCAATGCTCAGGGTTACTCCCGGCTCTACACTCAGGATTTACTCCCGGCGGTGCTCGGGGGCCATATGGGATGCCGGGAATCGAACCCAGGTCAGCTGCATGCAAGGCAAACGCCTTACCCACTGTGCTATCGCTCCGGCCCCTCGGCTTTTTTTTTTTTCTGGTTTTGTTTTGGGGCCACACCTGGCAGTGCTCAGGGTATGCTCCTGGCTCTGCGCTCAGTGACCACTCCTGGTGACACTTAGCCGATGATACAGGTACCCAGGGACAGAACCCGGATTTGTTGCGTGCCAGGCAAGTGGCTACCCTGCCAGACTATTGCTCGAAGCCCCAGAACGTGGCTCTGCAAAGGCCAATGCCACTTAGAGGCCAGAGTCACTCCCCTAGAAGTGCTCAGGGTTATTTATGGGAGCCGGGAGCCCAGGTGGGGCCTTGCTCTATTTAGACTTGTGCTTGACCCTGGAGCACTTTCTCTGGACCCAGGAGGCCATTTGAATCTGCGCCTCACCCGGCAGTGCTCAGGGCACACACCCAGCTCTGGACTCGGGGATCTGACTCCTGGCAGGCTTGGGAGACACTGCAGTAGTGCTGGGGATCGAATCAGGTCTGTCAAGTCCTTAACTTCCTGAGTTGCTGTCTCTCCGGGCCTCCAAGTCCCTGGGGCTTTTAGTAGAAGTCAGGCATTTCCTATTTGATGTACGCTGCCAGTTCATAGAAATTCCCGAGTCCTAACCGTATGGATTATCTCACATCCAGATGCTGCTGGCAAGCCGTCTCCCTCTCCCGGCACCGGCCTTCTCAGTAGTGCTCTGGGAAACATGTGGTGCTGGCAACTGAATCCAGGATTCCGCTAAGTCAAGCACATACTCCAGTTCTTTGCTTGTTGTTGTTATTGCTTTTTTTTTTTTTTTTGAGGGGGAGCCACACTGAGTGGTGTTTAGGGCTTACTCCTGCCTCAATGTTCAGGGTTCTGGCAGGTTCAGGGTACTGAATGGGATGCTGGGTATCAAACTCGGGTCAGCCACATGCAAGGCAAGAGCCTGCCCTCTGTACTATCACTCTGGCCCCCACACTCCAATCCTTTGACCCATCTCCTATCACTGACCCCAGCCCTTGGTAAACCATCATGAATTCTCAGCTATTTGGAGTAAATCTGCCTAATATTCGTAGGTTGAACAACAAAGAATAGACCCGGCAGAAGAGCTCCGAGGTTTAAGAGCACCTGTCTTACAGTCACAGGTTCAATCCCCGGGTTGTCACGTGCACCAGTGACCAGATGTTTTTGATCTCTGGGCTGGCAAGCAACTTCTGGCCATGCCACAGCCAGGCGTGTGTGTGTACCACAACAAAGGAGAGCAGCCCCCTTCCCCAGGAAATACTGCAGCCAAGAAGTGTGAATACCCTGGTAGAAGCTGTGTGTGAGTGAGCATGCCAACTCATGAGTGAGAAGCTGGCAAGATGGGATTAGGGGGTCAAGGGTCCAAGTGATAGTTCAGCAGGTAAAGCATCTGCCTTGCACATAGCCAACCCAGGTTCAATCACAGTACCCCATATGGTTCCCAAGCCCACCAGGAGTGATCCCTGAGCACAGAGCCAGAAGCCCGGAGCATTACCAGGTATGGCCCTCAAACAAACAAGAAGATAGGATTGGGAAGAAGGTGCTTGTCTTGCAGGCAGCCCACCCCTCATACAGCCAAGAACAGCCCCAGAGCACCACCAGGGGTCGCTCCTGAGTAGTCAGGAATAGCCCCTGACCACCAATAGGGGTGCTCCTGAGCACAGTCTGGAAGAGTCTCTAAATACCACCAAGGGCGCTCCTGAATAGTCATTAATTGCCCCTTGGTATCACCAGGGGGTACGCCTGAGTACAGCATAATGAATTGCCCTTGAGTACCACCAGGGGCGCTCCTGAGTACAGTGATGAATTGCCCTGAACACCACCGGGGATACTCCTGAATACAGAGGTAGGAAGAGGTCCTGACCCAGGTGTGGCATTCCCTTCCCTTGCACCAAAAGAGAGTGAGGTCCTGACCCAGGTGTGGCATTCCCTTCCCCTTGCACCAAAAGAGAGTGCTGACACCACCAGCAAGCTTGTGTAAAAGCCCCAGAATTAAAGTCAACCTTTGCTGAGCTTTTCAGCCACATGCCTCACATTGAACCATGGCCCAGTTGGCTTATAACTGTTGGGAGGAATCCCTGAACTTCCTGGGCACTGTTTAAGAGCCCTCCCCCTCTTTTGTCCACCCTCTGCAAAAATGAATGAATGAATGAATGAATGAATGAATGAATAAAAAATCCAGGAGAAGGTTGGTTTTTGAACTGAGGCACTTGGCTCTCACCAGCTGCTGGATGACCCGTTCGACCAGGGTCGAGAAGGAAATGTCCTCGGTCTCTCTGTTGTCAAACACGTACTTGATCAGCTTGGCGATGGTCTCCCGTGTCTGTTTCTGACTCAAACTCGTAGCCTTTGCTTTCCTGGAATTGGCGGTGAGATGCAGGGAGATGTGAGTCCTTTGCGCAATGCTGACCTGGCCAGCCCTCCCCTCAGCTCCCCAGGGAGCAGCTTCTGAGTGAGTTCAGGCAGGAACCAGCAAAACAAGGAATGGGGGAAGGGAAGGAGGAGTTGTAGCTGCAAGAATCCCACAGTCCGGCGGGGCTGAGTCATCCCAGCACCCCCCGAGTTCCTCGTATCTCCCCAGACTGCTCTGTCTTCATCCGCTCATTGCAAAAAGAGAAGCAGGCAAATGACCAACCACTCCACCCGCCTTTTCTTCCTTCCACATTCATTCCCACCTTCCTGCCAGGCACTAGGAGCCTGGTGAATGAGTCAATGGTTTAAGTGCAATGACTTCAAAGGAATGCGGGGTCCTCTAGAGTCTACAGCTTTGCAGAACAGCCCCCAAGCCTCACCAGGGGGCGCTCCTGAGCACAGTCAGGAAAAAGCCCCGAGATGGCCAGGGGCGCTCCTGAGCAAAGTCAGGATGTGCCCTGAGCACTGCCAAGGGGATTGACTGAAATACCCTGCTAGCTCCCTGTCCCTCCCCCCAAACCTGGGGTTTTACTGAGGTTTCTGTCCAGAGGATTCTGGCATGAGTAGCTCACTCTCTGCTCCTGCTTTTGTTCCAGAGGTAAGTGAGGTGTCTGGCAAGTTTCGGGAGCAGCCCAACCCCCGCCCCACATCTTCAATGGACTAGATGCTCCCCCCTGGAGGAAGAAGGGTTCATACCAGAAATTTCCTCAGGTCTTTGTAATTTGTGATGATACCATTGTGGATGACAACAAATTCTGGAAGGAAAGTTGAGAAGCTCAAGTCAGGGAAACTGAGGGAGAAGACAGGAGGGCAGGTGCGTGGAGGGCACCGGGTCTGCATCTCCAGAACCACCTTGTGGCCCCGAGCAGCACCAGGAGTGACCCCAACTCCTGCCTCAGTCTGATCGATACCCACCGCTGTCTCTGATCGATACCCACCGCTGTCTGATTTATATCTACCACTGCCTTAGATCAATGCCCACCGCTGCCTGTCTCAGTACCTACTGCTACCTGTATCTGATCAATACTAACCACTGCCTCTGGTCAATACCCACCATTGACTCTGATCAATACCTACACTGCCTCTGATCAATACTCACGTTACCTGTCTCATCGATACCTACTGTAGTCTGTGTCTGATCAATATCTACCGCTGTCTCATCAATACCGCTGCCTCTGATCAATACTTACCAAAGCCTCTATCTGATCAATACCTACCACTGCCTTTGTCTCTTCACTACACACAAGTGCCCTGATCCATACCTAAGGCCACTCTGATGGGCGCACCCTGCCTGTCTGATCAATACCTATGGCCATCAATGTCTGATTGATACCACTGCCTGTCTCGCACCAATACCGACTTGTCTTTGTCTGAGCGCGTGTGGGTGGCTGTTGACAGCATTGGGGACCCCGTGGGTGGCCCAGCGTGTGTGGGCGATGCCAAAGTGGGTCTCAAACTCCATCTTTAAGTCCATACTGTTTTGCTCTATGGGGAACAAAAAAGCAAGGCGGCCCTTGAAAACTCAGACCCAGGGGGTGGGCGAGGAGGACAGAGGGAAAAAGGCTGACCCAGGTCCCATCCCTGGATCCACCCAGGGTCTCCCGGGACCCCCACCAGGAGTGAGCCCTGGGGACAGAGCCAGGAGTGAGCCCTGAGAACAGAGCCAGGAGTCAGCCCTGAGCACCAGGGTCTGGGAAATAGTTCGAAGGGCTGGTGGCTGCATATCGGACCCCACACTGTGGGTGTGGTCCTGATTAGCATCTCAGGGACCCAAGCAGTGAATCACCCCAGCCGTCCTGCTTGCTGAGTTTGGCTGTACCCCACAAAGTATAACTTGGGAACACCCCGAGACCAACAGACAAAACCAAATGCTGAGCTGGAGTAATATCCCAGCAGGTGGCCAACCTCCGGTGGGTTCCCAGCATCCCCTGGGCTCCCCTGAGCTCCGCCAGGAGTGATTCCCTGTGCAGAGGGTCAGTCCTGAGCACTAACACCCCCAAACAAATGAAAATAACAGACACCTAAGCAGAAAATGAGAAGTAACTGTTCATGGCACCAGCACCTCAAAGCATCCCCTAGTGTGGGTGGGCTCAGCACCCCAGCCCCGGTGGGAGAGGATGCAACTGAGGGTCGCTAGGGCTGGAAGGGAAAACCTGTTAGTGCCCGGACACTGACTGGGAGCACTATTTCACGCTACTTGGAGCACTATTCCACGTGACTCAGACTGCTATTCCACACGACTGGGAGCACTATTCTGCTCTGATTCATAGCATTACATGGACTCGGAGCACTATACCCTGTGACTCCACACTATTCCACAAGGAATCGGAGCACTATTCCAACAGATTTGGAGCCCTGTGGCTCAGAGCCATACCCCATCATGAGCACCCTGCCCCAGCCCTATTCCACACGCCGCAGAGCTCTGGGCACTTACTGTAAAGCTCCTCATCCAGCGCCTTGACGTTTGCCTGTTTTCTTGACGAGCTGGATGTGCCGTTCCCTGACTTCACCGTTGCTCCCATCGATGGCCACACCTGCAAGCAGCAGACACAGAGGCTTCTGCTCTGCCCTGTGTGTTTCACGGCAGCTTCTCCCCACCCCCGCCACCCCAGCCTGGGAGAGAATCGCTCTCGGGAGATTGAAGAAGAGAGAGCCTCTCACTCGGACTTAACCCAAAGCTGGGTAATGTGGGGGACTGCTGTAAACCCGGGAAAGCAATCCCCAAGCCCAGCCCTGAAGGAGGAGAGGAAAGAGGGAAGGAAGGGGGTCTTCCTCCGCTCTCTGTTGGGCGTGTGCCTCAGTGAGCACTGCGTTCTACACGTTCTAAAGCAGGTCTTAGCACATCCCTGAAATTTTCTTTTTTTTCTTTTTGGGTCTTACCCAGCGATGTGCAGGGTTACTCCTGGCTCTGCGCTCAGGAATCACTCCTGGCACTGCATGGAGGACCATATGGGATGCCGGGGTTCGAGCCCGGGTCGGCTGCATGCAAGGCAAACGCCCTATCCACTGGACTATCGCTCCGGCCCCCGAAATTATTTTTCTGGTATCGTAATTTTCTGTTGAGAGTCAACTGAGGCCAGAGCGATATCACAAGGGGTAGGGCACTTGTCTTGCATGTGGCCAACCCTGGGTTCAATCCCAGAATCCCATATGGTCCCTTAGAAGCAATGACAGGAGTAATTCCCGGAGTGCAGAGCCAGGATTAATCCCTGAGCATCACCAGGTATGACCCAAAAAGCCAAAAAAAAAAAAAGAATCAAGCGGGGGTGGACAGACGGATAGCAACAGCGGGAGGGTGCTTGTCTGGCTTGTGGTTAGCCCAGGTTTGACCCGAATACCACATATGGTCCCTGAACCCTACCAGGAGTGATCCTTGAGCTCAGAGCTAGGAGTCAGCCCTGAGCACTGCCAGTGTGCCCTGGACCCACCAAAATCCAAACTTGGTGGTGGGGGAACTGAACAGCAGGAAGGTGCTTACCTT